>CAUYSK010085547.1:0-19616 GCA_963575035.1 Avahi laniger | reverse complement strand
ATCTCAGAGAGCCACGTTTAAGAGCTAAATGTCCCGGAAGCGCAGTAGCAGGTGATTAAGAACACAGACGCTGGAGTGGACACACCTGACTTTCAATCTTGGTTTGACATTTACAGATGTATGAGCAAGTTCATTTAACATCCAAAACATATTTACTGAGTACTTTCTGTGTGTCAGGCACTGTTCTAGGTGTGGGAGGCAGGGCAACTTTTAAAAAGTCAAAAGAGAACAAAAGTCACTGTCTTCACGGAGCCTACATTTTAATTCCTTAGTATCTCTGAGCCTTGGGTTCCTATGCCCTAAAGTGGGCATAGCAGTTCCACCTCTTAAGGTTTTCTGGAAGATTCGAGGAAGCGATAGATTTAACCAAGAGAGTGCCTCGCTTACAGACTGACTCAGAACTGAGGAGCTATTTATTATGCGCTAATATTTACTATAATCATTAGCATGTGATTTGAGTTCCAGTGATTATAAAAACAAAGATGAAAAGGAGTAGAGAAATTATGTTAAAGTTTATAAAAGAGAAAAAATTAATAAAAAAAACCTATGGCATTGATATCATACTTTTTCAAATGACTAAAGATTTTTTCACAGGCATTACTTTTATTTCGATAGCTAGAAAAGAAGGATGGGTGAAAAATTGGTGACAATCTGTGGTTTGGTAAGTATTTGGAATCTGGATGGCTAATACTAAAGACGGGTAGATTTTCCTAATTTTGCGCTCTGTACTCATCCCCACCTTTAGGATTCTGCTCACCTTTTGTTTGTCACCCTTTTGCTCCTTCGATCCTTCTATTTATAATAAATTCACTTCCCTCCCAACTGCCATTCTCTTTAGGCTAAAAGTCTACCTGCAATGAGCACGTTTATCCATGGGTTCTAGCACTTTCACATTCACAGAAAACCGGAAGTTCTGTTCCTCTAAGCCAACTGCTCAGAACAGATGTCTGCTCTAATTCCATCTCTTACACGACTCGGAGAACATGTAAACGCAGTCAGCAGCCTCTGGGAGTCGTTATACTTCCTTACTTCCATACGCACGAATCCCTCTATTAATTAATGAAGGTTGGTGAAAAAATGGCAGGGCGTGAGAGCAAGAGAACCAGCTGTTCTTAGGAAAGGATTATAAAGTTCCCTTCCCAACAGGAAAAAATGTCAAAGGCCGTGAACATTTTTGTTGTGCAAAATAAAAATAACAGGCTGGCTAAACAAAGGCACTGTACTGAAGGCGAGGGAAATTATAATCAGACTATGCAGCAAATGCCTGAAAATTCACATCACAAATACATGTGCAGATCCAACTTCCAACAGATGAATATTATAAAGAGCCCAGAAATATCAGGGATGTAAAATGGTGGCGTGTGACTGCAAGGCATCCTCTTCACGGGTGGCAGAGACTAAATGATGAAGAGCATGGACTCTCCTTATGCCCCTCACACTTCAATTTCCTCACCTTTCAAAAGGGATGAGCCCGCCTTCCTCGAGGTGAGTTAACACCTCCAGCCTTCGCACAGTAAGTGCCATGGGAGTGCAGGCACGTGGGGAAGAGCATTCTAAGGCGGGAAGATGCCTGGTGTGTTTCAGGAACAGTGAGGAGACCAGTGGGATGTAAGCACAGAGAACAAGGAGGAGGGAGAGAGATGAGTCTAGGGAGATAAGTCTGAGATCATTAGGGCTCTGGGATTACTCAGAGAAATGGAGATTCAGTCAATGAATCACTCGGATTGCTGAGCTGAAAAGAGACAGTAGAAAGGGATGAGGGGTCACAGAGGGAGACCTGTTGGGAGGCTACAGTCCCCAGGAGGCAGGAGACCCAGGAGTCCCTTAGATAGTAAAGGAGGTGGTGAGAGGTGGTCTCATTCTAGATATATTTTGAAAGTAGAGCCTGCAGGATTGGCTTATGCTTTGGATGTGGGGTACAAGATGAGCAGAAGAAAGGATGGAGTTGCTATCCATGGAGACAGAGAAGGCAGTGGGGGTGGTTCTGAAGATCACAGACTCAGGTTGGAACGTGTTAAATTTGAGATATCGGTTATGTATACAAAGAGAGACATGAGTGTAAAATATATTGTTCTCCCATGCGAACACCATGCTGGTTGATTTAGTTAATTCTTGTATTCTTCTAATATTTATGCAATTATACGTGATCACTGAGTTGGGCCTTTTGATGAGTGTCATCGCAGAGGCAGTAGGAATGGCACTGTGGAAAGACCTTGGCCTTTGCAGGGCAGGGTTTTGACTCCTGCCTCTGACTTGTACCAGTGCTTTCTCTTAGGCCTAGAGAATTAAGCTCAGGGCACCTTAGAGTCTTCTACCAAGTATCGATAATAATGTCTTCCTTACAGGCTTGCTGCAATTTTCAAACACTTACTGTATATAAAGTGCCTGCTTATAGTAGGCTGATGGAGACGTGATCACTTATCACTTATCATGTGATCACTGATCTACTTTCTGCAGAGTAGATATTGTCCAGATCTGTCCTCTTTCTGGTCCACTGCCTTGTGAATAACCACCAGCACTTGAGAAGAATGGGGACACAACTGACAACTAGCTTTCGTAAGAAACCCCGTCAGAGTTCTCAAAGCCTGGTCATTTGAGAGGAATCTACAAGCAATCTCAGTGCAAATTTAGGGGCCCTGGCTCACCTTTGTTCAGATTCTTAACATTCCAAGCTCCAGGGAAGTGGGGAAAGAAGAGTGGAGTTCTACAAGGTCCAATCCTAAAGTTCTAGATCAATTCTAAACAAAGTTAATAATAACACTGTCTACCAGGTATTATTCGAAGCAGTTTGTGTTTGGTTTTCACAACCCTCTTTACGACCCAATGAAAATGGATTTCCAGATTATCTCAATATGAGATTAAAAGCTATGTTTTTCTCCCACATGCCTATGAGGATTTAGACAGGTTCTTTCAGACCCAATGCCTTGCAAATTTTTTTCCCCACCTCCTCCCCACCTACCTTGGACAAACACTAGCAGCAAGGGCTGTGAACTGTGTCCTTGGAGAGGACGTGGAGAGACCAGAGCTAGCAATTTTTTGTTTACCAGAAAGCCAGGAGCCACTAGGTCCTTGGCTTGCTCCACGACCTGCCTCTTTTGATTGGGTCAGAAGCACAGCATGAGGGTGAGGAAACTACTTTCAGCTTGACCTTTAGGCACGGATGGCGTCAAGCTAACTATTTTCTGTGGACTTTTCTGTTGACATTTCTGACTGCCCCTTTTGCAAAGTGAAAATAATAACTGGAGGTAAAGAGGAAGGAAGAATAGGGGAAAGTCGTCAGCAAATGTGAGTCAGATCATATGAAAACTAAGACCTGCTATAGGGATGTTGGTTATTACTAAGGGCAAATGTGTTATCCTTACCCCTCTGTAATTACTGAACAGTAACCAGGGAGGAGGGAAATCCGCTCATCCTTCCTGCTTCTGCAAACTTCTTGGTTGCAGGGGCTTCTCAGGTAATGTTGTCTATCTGGACTGCTAATCAGATGCACTCGGTTCACCCACAGATATAAATGCCCATGAAAAAGAGGTATAATTTCTTTTAAACTTGTCAAGAACTTGTAAGCTTTAAGTACATGGTACTTTCCATGAAGTCAGGAGAGGAACTAGTATTGTTGGCTGAAATCTAATCCTTAACTTAATTGAACAGCAAGACAAATATCAGGATTAAAATAAACTAATATTATTATTAATAATGATACCTATTACTTGTTTAGAGCTAGGCACTGGGCTGAGTGATTTACATTATCTTATTTAAAGCTCAAACAAGCCCATAAAGCAGAATCAATTATTCCCATGATAAGGATGAGAAAACTGAAGCTTAGGGAAATTATTGTAAGTAAATTTCCTGAGACTGAACAGCTCATAAGTAACAGAAGTGGGACTAAGGCAAGCTTATTGAACCCCCAAACCTTCTATTTTTCTATTGTAATCTAATATAATGTCAACCCATCTTGTATACCTATAATTGTGTAAATCTGTAAATACACTTATAATTCCAAAATTTAACAGATTTTATCTTTAGCAGAGATTTTATAAAATAAAATTTTAATATTTCTCTATGATTAGTGACTTTACATGTTTCTATTCCTCACTATTTCTACTTTTCTTGTAATACATATTTATATATAAACTTATTAAATATACTTATACTTAAATTTATATATAACATATATGTATAAACTTTTCAAAGCTATGTCTAGACAGCACACATCTGTTTATGATTGTGTATCTGAGCTCTGAGTCATCTTCGGGTGTCTTTTCTTTTTCCCCCTTAGGGTCTCTTTCATTAAATTATCTAATTATTTTTCAATTTTTTTCCCTCTCCTTTCTCTTTTCTACCTGATCTTTCATAGATCATAATATGAAGCTAAAATATATTCTTATTTATTGTGGTCATCTAAAGGAGTTTTCGCTTTCAGTTCTAGACTTTTAAATGGCTTTAAAATGACACTAAATGAACTTACTGTTATATTTTGTGGTTCTGCAGGCTTTGCCTGTTTTTACAGTATATTATTTGTGTCCGTATCTATCTTCTTTTTGATTGTAAAGTCTTTGCGGGGCAGAGAAAGTGCGTTTCCTATCTTTGTACGTTCCACAAGCCCTAACACAGAGTTTCTAATAAAAGTGTACGAACAAAAGAAAGTAATTAAGAAGTCAAAAAAAAGCCGGTGCTCCCAGTGTTTTCATAGCCATTGACAGGCAGGAAGAGACGTGGGTGAGAATTACAGACCCTCTTCCTTCAACGCGATTCTGTCTCCGGCTTGTAGACCCTACCAGGTACAGCTGGGGTGGGCTGCGGTGGGGCGGACACCGAGCCGGGAACTGTTTTACCTCTACGAGTTCGAATCCAGCAGCGGTTCCAGCCTGTCCTTCAGGAAGGCGTGGTGCGGAAGGTGGGCGGAGGCGCCAGTCGATCCTCTCGTCTCGGCTCTATCCTCCCCCGCCCGGGTTCCCCTTCATCCCGGGGACCGTCAGGTAGCGGATGCGGAGCGGAGCTGGCCAACCGAAAAGTGCGCGGCACCCGCCACCCTGCTTCGCGGCCGCGCGGACCCAAGAGCAACCCCCCACCGCCAGCCGGTCCTCCGCACCCCCACGTGCCCTCTGCGGACCTCCGCGACCCTGGGCACAGGTGCCTGTCGTCGTGCTCCCTCCGGGGGCTCTGTCTCCAGGATCCCGCCCTGGCCCTGGGCAGAGGTCCCCTCCCACCACAGCGTGCCCCCTCCTGGGGTCTACCCCCGTGTTCCCGCCCGCGCTCCTTGGCAGAAGTTCCCGCGCCTTCACTCCCTTACGCTCCGGGCGCCCTCGCCCCTCGGCGACCCCCTTCCGCATGGCCACATAATCGGCACAACCCACATGACCTCTCCGAGCTTCAGTTTCCTCATCTGAAAAATAGGGACAATAATCTCTACCTCATTTACCCAGAATGTGACAAGGCGACGAAAAAAGAGGGGCTTCCGTTAGTAAGTTTATTACTAATTGCCATTATTCGCGGGATTACCGTGGCCGCGTGGCCGCGGGTGGGGGAGGCGAGCTCTCCTCCTCCTCCTCCTCCTCCTCCTCCTCCTCCTCCTCCTCCTCCTCCTCCTCCGCGGCTTCGCAGGGCTGCGGCTGCGAGCGCCCGCCCCGCCCCACCCCCTGCTCCGCTGGGCCGGCGGCCGTCCGAGTCCTCCTCCGCCGTGCGTCCGCCCGCCGCCGAGCCCTGGGCCCCCGGAGACCCGCGGCGACATGGCGAGCAGCCACCGCCTCCTGCTGGAGAACGCGCGGCAGCTGGTGCTGGTGTGCGCCCGCGGCGAGCGCTTCCTGGCCGGGGGCGCGGGGCGCAGCCTGGCGGTGCTGGAGGGCGCCAGCCTGGTGGTGGGCACGTAAGTGGCGGGGCGCGCGGGGTGGGGGACCCGGCAGCCGAGGCCGGAGCTTGCCGCTTTCTCTAGCTTGTGCACTGCAGAGGGAAGCAGCGCGGTAGAGCTTCCCAGCACTGCGAGAGACACTGGCGGGCCAGCCTTCGGGGCGCCTGTTGCTGACACGCTCAACTGACCGGGTTGTCATTCCGTGGGGAAAAAAACCGCTCAAAACGGAACATCCCTTTAGGATGCCTCAAGTCCCGCCTCTGCTTGTAGAATATCACTGTCCGGCAATCAGAAGGGGCTGGGGTTCGCTCTAGCGCTTTCCGGAGCGTGGCCAGGGGTCCACCTTTGTCAGGATGGCCTGTGATTATTTTTTCTTAAGGACAGATTTCTGACTCATTCCACCCCGAACTTTAGAATCAGCATCTCTGGAGGTGGAGTTCTGAGTCCTTAATTTTTAAAAAAAAAGTACCTCTCACATCCCCATGGTCTGTACACTAAAGCTTTAGAACCACGGAAAGCATTTAGATAGGGATGGCCTTGAGTCATAGGAAATCAAGATTTGGCCACCAGAAAAAAAGAAGTGTTTCCCGTTACCATCTGAACTGCCTGCCAGATGTGAATAAAAGAACAGCAGAAGTGTGAGAGGGTGACCTGGGGTAGGACAGGGGCTTAGATGAGGATTTCAATCCGAAAAGCCTCGTGGTGCCACGATTGCACAGATGGGTCAGGGTAGCACAGACTGACCACTGCTTATCTGGAGTAGGTCAAGGTTGTGTAGGTTGATTGGTTGGTTTTTAATTAATAAAAGGACGAAAGTAGTCCTTGTGTTACTATAAAAAAATGTGTTTAAAAACTTGCTTAGAAAGTTGAGAAAATATCTACCTAGGTTGAGACCAGAGTATCTATAAAATTTACGGAAATGCTGCCAACATCAAGTCTTGGATTCCAAGACATACTCTCTCTGTGTTCACAGCAAAACCACATCAAATAGAGAAAGAGAAAGGAGGGAGTTGACTTGTGGTCTGGAAGGTGGTTTTTTGATTTGAGTCTATCATGTGTGGTTCTCAGAATTTGTTGAATTTATTACATTAAAATAAATTTACAAGAACACTCAGAACTTTGCCATCAAATATGACTAGTTCGGTACAGGGTTGGATTGTTTTTATTTTCACTTGCTATCATCACTGTTTTAAACACATGCAAAATAAAGCACAGAATTGAAATAATTATCTGGTGGTTGTCTGATGATGGATGCCGCTGCACCCAGGGTGACAGGGCGAGACTCTGTCTCAAAAAAAAAAAAAAAAAGGAAAGAAAAGAAAGAAGAAAAGAAAATACAGATGAACAAAAAGGAAGAAAAATCATTAAAATCATTCAAACCCCATCATTCAGTGAACTAATGCCAACATTTCAGTGTTTCTCCTTTCAGATATTTTCCCATGCAAATAGAATCATATAAAATGCATATATTATTTGGCATCCCAGGTTTTTTCCACTTAGTAATAAATAGTGAAAATCTCACCATAGCACTAATATATATCTTTGTAATTTAATGGCTACCTTAAAAAAAACACTTTTGGGGAAATGGTTTTACTCAGTTTCCTTCAATAACTGCCGTTGGACATAAACCTTTGTTCAAACATAGGTAGGAACCTACCAACGAATGAGAGACCCATGTTCTTGGAAGGTAGATAAGCATAGGATTAGTGGGGTCGGGGTAAGGACCCAGTGCCCTCAGAATTCTCCTCCCGTGCAAATTGACGATGTTAGAGATTTCTTAGGTTTGACCTTGTTACAACACAAATAACCCCGCTGAAGGCAGTGAAATAGTTTGTCAGACCTTGTGCCCTGTGGCTCCTGGTTAATATAGCCTCATGACAAGTGAGACACAGTTCTGAGAGAAGAGGAGAAAAATAATCCCGAGCTAGAGCATTCTTTGTCCTTTCCCCCTTCAAGGGTCAATGTCTAACCCTGCTGGTACCTTCTGCCACCAGAGTCACTGCACCTTGGGTGGATTATCTAATTGGGCGACATAAAAGCTATTCGTGGTGAAGAATTGTGTTAACCAGGATACTAAATTTTGAAACTTAATTTCTTATTCTACCCTTAAATTTGTTCTCCCCATAACTGCTACAATCATTATTTGTTTTCATTTTGTAATATCTATCCTTTTCATCCAGTTTTTGCCCCTCGACTCTTACACTCCGTCAGGTTACCCCGGCCACTTCGGTCCCATTGCTGAATCCCTTATCGCCTGTTTTTCACTGCATATTCCAGTTCTCAGGTTTATAGCCCTGGATCTCAATTTTGGAAACACTGGTTTGCAGTGAGTGGCAGACTCAAGATAATAGTGGCCGAAACAAGATGGAAGATTCTTTCTCTCCTATGTAAAAATCCAGACGTAGGAATGCAGGGCTGGTTGATGGTGGTACTCAGTGGGGTCCTTGGGACCCAGGCCCCTCCTGTCTTGCTCTACGGTGCACGGCTCACTTTCTTCCAATCACTCCGTGATCCAAGATCCTGCTCCATTTCTAGTATAGCGTCTACATTGAGCCAGTCAAATAGGAAGGGAAAGCAACCTTATTGGCTAGAACTTAGTCACACAGCCACACTTGGCTGGAGGGAGGTTGGGAAATGGAGTCTTTATTCTGGGTGGTCATGTGTCCAGCTAAAACGTAGGATTCTAGTACTGTGAGAAAGGGGAACATTGGTGTTGGGGAATAACTAGAAATCTCTGCTACACATGATTTGATTTTTTGTCTTGAATATGGCTAGAGTCACTTTTCTGAAGACTCAGGTTCAAGAAGGAAACACAATAATTGTTGACTCATTAACATCAGGGCATCTGAAAACATATGTTAAGTCATTAGTCAGATTTCTCACAAGGTTTCCCCAAACTTTAATAATTATGGTCTTGATTTTTCTTCAGTGATGGGTTTATAAAAGCTATTGGTCCTGCCGACGCTATCCAAAGACAATTTTCTGAAGAAACTTTCGAAGAAAGAATTGACTGCTCTGGGAAATGTATCCTACCAGGTACTTACCTCTTTTTCAGTAAAGTTCTAAAAGAAGTTTGAACAGTTGCTCTAGGAATGTAAAGAGAAAGAGCAGCAGCTTGTTATAAATAGCGTCTCACAGTAATACTAAAAAATAATAATAGCTCTATGTATTGAATTTCTACTATTGAATGTCTAGCTGCTTTACAAACATGATTTCATGTTGACTCCTTCTAACTGCCAAGTGTGGGAGGTGTCATTATCTTCATGTTATAGATTAGAAAACGAGTTTAGGGGTGAAATATCTTAACCCAAGGTTGCTAACCAGGTAGAGGGCAAGCTGGGAATCAGACCCATTCATTCACTCCACGTCTTCCCACTCCCAGGCTGAAGAGAAACCAGCTATGTTGTAGTTAGGTTTGAAAACAGTCAGAAAAACTTTATTAATCCACTGCTTAGGGGATGCAAAGGGGATAGCTACTGTCCCTAATACCAGAAATGCTCTAATATTGTATAGGATGTGAAACAACAGTCCCAGCTCTAGGCAGAAAATGAAAAACAAAAAGTACCTAGAGATTTCACATCAGTTCACTTATATCTTTAATGATTGACAACAGAATCCATTTTAACCATCATCTCCTACATTATCTATGTTGTATGGCTTCTTATAATCACCCAAAACAAGTTTCACAAATTTTGAATTCTACACAAACATAGGAACTTTATATTTTACTTTATATAAAACTTTATGTAAAAGTATATATTTTAACATAATTTTATATAGGATTTATATAAAATTTGTATTTTTCAAATGTTTACTATACACATTGACAGAGCTTCTACCTTCTGGATCTTGGGAGTTAGGAGACAAAATCAGGGTGAAATGTTAAGAGTAGAATAGAATATAGTAGAAAGCAATCTAATTAGAGACCTTTGATTTTAGTCCAGTCAGAACCATTAAAGAGCTATTTAATCTGTAAGATATTTTAAATATTCTGGAAAGACACACTTTACTGAATTGTACCTGGAAAAACAGAAGTTCTGAGTGCTTTCTTTATAGTCGGTTTAATTAAAATATATTTCTTTCTTGAAGATAGATTCATCTTTCTGATTTCCTATTTTGCCTTCTCAGAGTTGGAGGGGTTGTATTATTCTATTTTCACACCCAGATTGTTCCTTGGTGATACAGTCCTTGGTTTTGTTCAACTAGTAGGTTTGACTAATTTAAAAGCTTTGGTGAGTGTGGACTTATTGAGCAAAAGGAGCTGTACATCTCAAAGGGATATTTTCATCATGTTCATCACCTCCTTTATTAGAGCCTTCAAGACCAGCAAGGCAGTCTTGTTTCCTCTCTATCAGGTAACCGCAGAGACAAATCTTCCCTCTTTCACCCTCCTCCAAGTTGGATGGCCACCATGATGTTTTCCCAAGAGCAGCACGGTAGAGTCTGCCTGCTACCTAAGTGCTTTCTATTTCTTAACTTTAAGATGACTCGATTTATTGATTACAGGTTTGGTGGATGCACACACACATCCAGTATGGGCTGGTGAAAGAGTTCACGAGTTTGCAATGAAGGTAACTGCAATCAATAACGGCAAGTCAAAAGGGAGCACAAATATAAAGTCTTTTTCTAAAGAATTAGTAGGCTATCGGGCTTTGCAACATATGTCAACTTGTCTTTTTAATGGATATTTTTACTTGCCTGGATATGGCAAACAAATGACAACAAAACTTATTTATAATGCCTCAAGTCTTTATATTATACACAGGGCTAGTAAGCATTTTTAGTATAATAGTTTTTGAAAAATTTTAGCTGCGGAATCCACCTTTTAAAACAGAGCTCAGCTGCCTTGCCCATTCATTTCTCCTCTTTCCTTTGCCCTATTCCAAATTACTACCTCTAGTAGCTTTTGAAAGGGCTCCAAGAAACAGTTTGAAAAATCACCATTCTTTGGGGTCAAGCTAGAAAAAATACATGACTAAGCACAAAAATAAAATGTCTTATATTGTTCTCTTTTTCAGAAAAGTAAGACATTAAGAATCCTAAAATATAGCCTGTGTTAGTTATACATTAGCCATAGTCAACTCCTAAGTCCCTGGTGGGAGGCTGTTTTCACATTGTTTAAAAACAAATGTGCATCCTCGCAGCTAAATTGGCTTATTTCAGAAAAATAAAAAATTTTTCTTCAGATATCATGTACGTTCCTCAGTAAGCTTGAGCTGTTTTTTAAAGACTATTTTATTAAATCGCAGAATTTTAGAGCCAAAAGCAACCTTAGGGATTTGAAGTCCAGGCCTCTCATTATATAGATGGAGAAAGTTGGGTCCAGAGAAAGGAAAAGTGTTCACTAAGGTCACCAGCTGGAGGGTGGCAGAACCCAGATGAAAACTCTTCTCGGGAGTTCCCCAGGCCTGCAGACCTTGTGTGTGCCACACTCCTTGCTTCGGAGTAACTGCAGCCCAGTGGGATGCCAGGAAGAGCCACTTTATTTGCTTGAGTGACAAAAGTCAGGCTCTAAATTCTGGTGGCCAAATATTGAGCCTTGGAAACTGCTCTGGGCTTCTTTAGTGGAGATGTGAACAATTGCAGTGGGGTTCCCTAAATTGCCTAAGCTTTTTTTTTCTCAAACCTGCTGAGGCTGCAGGGAGGGCTGAGCCCTAGCTGGAACCCACTGGCAGCCAACTGAGTTGTTAAAATATTGAAATACGTTTGTGCCAGTTTTTAACCGCAGCTGCCCTGAGACCCCAAATGCCCACCCACCACATCTCCCACCTCAGCGACTCCAGTCCCTTCCTGGGACCCCCTCGGGAGCTCCCCACAATGCAGCGGCCGGCAGAGTGGGGGTTTCCAGGACTGTGCGTCCCATAACCCTTTCCAGTCTGATCGGATGGTGCCGGTGCCCTAATGCTGCTTAATCATTTTTTGGTATCACCCCTGGAAGTAGGTTCTGTATGTCTGCCTGCAGCCTCCTGGCATTTGTCCAGCCTAAGGGCGAGCTGTGTGTTCAGCTGGCAGGAGCCACGTACATGGATATTCACCAGGCCGGAGGAGGGATCAACTTCACGGTGGAGCGCACACGCCAAGCCTCGGAGGAGGAGCTGTTCCGCTCCTTCCAGCGGCGGCTGCAGTGCATGGCGCGGGCCGGCACCACGCTGGTGGAGTGCAAGAGCGGATACGGCCTGGACCTGGACACCGAGCTCAAGATGCTGCGCGTGATTGAGCGCGCCCGGCGGGAGCTGGACATCAGCATCTCGGCCACTTACTGCGGGGCTCACTCAGTGCCCAGGTAACCTCAGCCAGTGCGAGCGCGTTTAACACAGGGCTTTGAGATTGCAGTGGGGCAGCACTTTAGCTCTTGCAGGGACACCAGTAGAAACCTCTGGAAAGACGTTCTGATTCTAATGGCCAATCATCTTACACACGTGGTTTTAGAAAGACCCATCAATTTGCTAGTCCTTTAGTGATGAAAGAAGAGATGTTTGAAGCTCCTTTGGTTAGCAAAAAGAAATGGCCCCTCATAGGTCCTTTAAAATTACAGATATTCATTGGAATAATTTCCCATGATAATCAATTAGCATAAAAGCACTTTAGAAATTAATAGTAACACTCCTTAGGAGACAGATCAAATCTTGGAGTCTAGGTGACTCAAAAGGGTTTTTGTTTTTGTTTTATTCATTTGTTTGCTTACCTAACAGCAAACATTTTTCTTTTACTGTTATAAATGTTTTTTAGTGTTCCTCTTTATCTAAAAAGTTTCTCCTACATGGCTTTACTATAGAGAACTCTGCCCCGTTCTGTGCTGCGTCTTATCCATCCAAAGTTCCTTTTGGTCCTCGAATTTCTAGATAGGAAAGTCCGTGGATCTGGAACTAACTGAAAGATCTGAAAGAAATTCAGGACTTGAACACACATAGTGTTATCTCCAAAATCTTAGTGTAGTCTTAACCTTTGGAAACGTACATATGTAAATGGTACAGACTTACAGACATAATTTTTAAATTTAATCATTTAAATTTATTTTATATTTAGTTTTGTAAACTTTGGGATGTAAATTTGGACAGCTAAACAATGTCTCCAAAGTTACGTGGCCAGCAAGTGGTAGAGCTCCATGTCTGTCTGACTCCAAAAGCCAAGCCCTTTCTAACATACTATTATAATCACCCTGGAATTTTAGAGAGAATTTCAGGGCCTGCTACTATCCTCTTCCACCGTGGCCCCAGATGGTGAGACAGGAAGCCTAAGGCACATGCTCCAGGAAATGGGGAGAAAGAAAAAGGCAGGGTGATAGCTGGGGCCAGGTAAGGGAACTGCAGTTGGGTTGTCAGGGAAGCATGCAAGATGCCCTTTCAGTGTTCTTGACTGGAAGGCTAAGGTTTTCAGCCAGGCGACCTTGCTGGCATAGGCAACATAGATATGCTAGAATGGTTGAACCATTTGAGTCTCTGTGTGTAGGGTCATTGCACATAGAAATCTTGTGGATACCTCTGCTGTGTAGGCATGGCCCAATTGTTAACAGACCTGAGTTTTAGCTTTGATTCTTTCTCTACCTTTCTGAGGCTTGAGGTCATTCACCTATGCTGTTTCTCAGGTTCTCCAAGGTACAAATAACCCCTTTTCAATTAAAAAAAAAAATATATCTATATATATTTGCCCATAGTAATCTCACTTTCTTCTCTCAGAGGAAAAACAGCTACTGAAGCTGCTGATGACATCATCAATAACCACCTCCCAAAGCTGAAGGAACTGGGCAGAAAAGGGGAAATACATGTTGACAATATAGATGTGTTCTGCGAGAAGGGTGTCTTTGACCTTGATTGCACCAGAAGGATTCTTCAATGTGGAAAAGACACAGGGTTACAGATTAACTTCCACGGGGACGAACTTCACCCAATGAAGGCTGCTGAGGTATGGTTGACCTGTTGTTTTCCCTTTGTCAACACTCATTCTTGTGCATTCAAGCTATGGAAAACTCAGTTTGTTCAAAGCCTTCTAAAAAGATAAAGAATGGGGAAATGCGTTGAGCAATGTGCAGATGGGTCTGGTTGAGCCTTGAAAACCTGACCTCTGTTAAAAACTTACTTTTTTGCCAATTGTTTACTTTTGTTATTATCCACTGGTGGTGTTCCTGGAAAAAGAAGTACCCTTGTGATCTCATTTACTAAATTTACAACATATTTTGGTTGGCACACAAAGCCACACTGGCACAGTACGTTAGTTCTATGTGTAGCTTCTAGGATCTTTCTTTGATCCAGATCAATTTTGATGGAGCGCACCAAAAAAAGCTACAAGATGCTTTCCAAATCTGTATGTCTTGCCAGGATTCATTCATTTCCTCATCCTTTCAACAAATGTTCCAGTGTCTACTGTGTGCCAGACCCTGTTCCAGGTACTTGAGAATTCAGCAGTAGGCCAGACAAAGTCCCTGCAGTTGGGAGTCTAGACATCTCTGCTCTAAAGCTCTGGACCTAGATACACAATTGCCTTTGGGGCATATATACAAATACAGATACCCCACATGTGCCTCAACCGCCATATGTCCAACTTGATCTCAAAGTCACTTCCAAATCTTGTCCTGTGTTTCTTGTCCAGTGAATGACCCCATTGTCTGTCTATTGCTCAAGACCAAAACTTGAACATCATTTTGATGACTTTCTCCCCCTCACCTCCACATGCCGACCAACCACCAGGACCTCCCAATTCTCCTAAATATTTCTAGGTCCACTACTCTCACCTCTGATCTTTAAGATTCATCAAATGTTCTATGTCAGAAAAGGTCTGCAAGTATTTGTGTTTAAGAATAGTTTTTGGCCGGGCGCAGTGGCTCACACTTGTAATCCTAGCACTCTGGGAGGCCGAGGCGGGCAGATTGTTTGAGCTCAGGAGTTTGAGACCAGCCTGAGCAAGAGCGAGACCCCGTCTCTACCAAAAAAATAGAAAAAAATTATCTGGACAACTAAAAATACATAGAAAAAATTAGCCGGGCATAGTGGCGCATGCCTGTGGTCCCAGCTACTAGGGAGGCTGAGGCAGGAGGATCGCTTGAGCCCAGGAGTTTGAGGTTGCTGTGAATTAGGCTAATGCCATGGCACTCACTCTAGCCAGGGCAACAGAGTGAGACTCTGTCTCAAAAAAAAAAAAAAAAAGAATAGTTTTTGAAATAGCACACCATCTAATTTTCAAATGAATGCCTATTACAAACTCTTTACCCATTTGGGGGATTGTGCATACAAGAGTTGGTTGACAAGAAATCTTAATAATAAAATGCTATTTCTCTTTGCAGGAAAAACAGTTGAGTGGTACTTTACTGATGTGTTGTTGCCATTGGTTAAGTCTTTCCCTTTCTGTCCATTCTGCATAGCTCGGGGCTGAACTGGGAGCCCAGGCAATCAGTCACCTTGAAGAAGTGAGCGATGAAGGCATCGTTGCCATGGCAATGGCCAAGTGCTCTGCTGTCCTTCTGCCCACCACAGCCTACATGCTGAGGTAAGGTCATTTCTCACCCCAGACCCATGAGCTGCAAGTACAAGCTATGAAGACACAGACTTCCAAGGTGCCTAAACATTATTTCATTGCCATCACAAATCTTTTAAAAATGCGGATCTATACTTTTAAAAACATGCATAAGATATTGGGGATAGTTAGCAGTGTTCAGAATCTGAGAGAGGTGTTTTCTAAGAGGATGTTAATGGGTACCATAACGGTCTAGCAGAATCCTCATAAATCCTGGAGGTAGGAGGGAAGAGGAGACATAGAAGCGCGTCTCCCCAGAGATTTTGCCGTATGTGCTCTATACACTGGATACACGTAGTCCATCTTTTATAACTGTCATTGCTCTAATTCTACCAAATATGAGGTTTGAGATCTTCTGACTCTTTCCCTTGTACCACTTACAGGACAGTTGCCAAGAGTGTGGTCTGGGAGGTGAGCTTTCAAGAGGAAGCTTGTCTTCTCTTAGGACTGGGTGCTTTCTGTGTGGCTAGGATACCTGGTCTTCTTGGGGAGAAGGGGCAATTATGCAGTAACAGCTTTAGGACAGTGGTTCTCAACCCCAGGGTGATTTTATCCCACAGGGGACACTTGACAATGTCTGGGAACATTTCCTGTTGTCACTATGAGGGGATGCTACTGGCATTTAACAGGGAGAGACCAGGGTTGCTGATAAACGTTCCTCAATGCACAGAATAGCTCCCCAAAACAAAGCATGAATTGTGCTGAGGCTGGGTAAAGCTTCAAGTAACTTCTAGAAAAGAAAAGGGAATATTTCAGTGCTCTTCTCAAACTTATGATTTCATAGGTATACATGTATAATATTATACATTTTTATTATCATTACTATTCTCTTAATTTAAAATAGTAGACACAATGTAAACTACAATCAGGAAATATCAATAACTTTTTGATATAGCCAATTACTTTTCTTACAAGTCTCAGTGATTATTAATCATCAGTCTAAGTTATTAATCAATATTTAATTTGGTTAATTTTTCACCACACAAAAAATAAATTTTTACAAAAAACTAAAAAAGACTTTCTTTAACTTGCCTTAAATCTCTTAACATGGAGCAAAAATCTGAGACTTTGTGGTACCAAAGGGCAGGTCAGCATTAAAAATCTGAACTTTGTTCCTATGCCAGTGGAGGTTGTCATCTGCCAATGCCACAGGTAGGTTTAGCATCCTGTTTGGACAACAAGGGCAATCAAAGAGAAGACCACATCTTCTCTCTGGCTTCTCTGTTCCTTTATTTTTCTGATCTTTCCAGCGGAAGGACCTGCAGGGCCTCCTGCTAGAGCTTGAACCCGGTCTTGACTCTTATTTCCAGAATAACTGTTGCCTTACGCCTGTTAAGGGTTTCCCTTAATCATGTATTTTGTGTATATTTACATATAATGTTTAAATTTATTCAGGAAATAGTCACCTTAGTTTTTGAGGAGCATCCTTAATACTTTTACAGCCTCTTCTTTTTAACCCCTAAGTGGTTTTAGAAGGGGAGGAAGGGCCGTCGCAATGTCTTGCAGGAAATTCGAAGCTATGCTCTTTCCTCACTCTCTAACTCTGCTTCACCCACATCTTGTCATACATTGCCTTAGGTGGGAAACATTATTTTAAGTGGTCCTACAAATTATCACAGACCAGGAATGCTTCAGGGCAAGAGTCATCTCTGCTAGGCTCTTTTCCCTATTGCAGTAGTTATTACTGAATTAAAGCTGTCCTCATCGCATTAATGAGATTTTAGGCTTTGTTCATTTTTGACATAACTTTTGAGTTGTGTCTTAAGGAATAAAGAATATTTCACCAAGGAGGTCAGGGAGATGCCTAACCCAGGAAGAAGCACAAACATTTTACATATTAAATTCTTGGACCTTCAAGATTTCAGCAAAAAATGTTTGAAACCTAAAAAAAAAAAAAAAAAGGAAGGAAAGAGATATGAATAGAAAATTGCAAAATGGAAATTAATAAAGATAGCGTTAATATAAACTCATTGTTTAATTTGGTAGTGACAAAAAAGTTTATTAAATTTAAAAACAAAAATAATTTAAAAACCATTTTAATTTTTAAACTTTAAAGACCATTTGTAAGTTATGATTTTCTCTCTTAGCAAGAATGTCTTGATATATATAAAGCTGGCCTGGATAAGCAATCACGAATTAAACAAATTAGTTCTATGCAAATAATTTCAAAAGCAAAATGATAAAAATCAACAGTCCTGGGATTCTATCTAACTCCACCACTAATCACTTAACCTGGAGTTTCTGTGTCTTCTTCCAGATCATGAAGGAGTTGGATGTCTCAAACGTTCTTCTATTCTGCAAAAGTTCCAACTCTAGAGACTGATGTATTTTCTTCCTCCCCTTAGACTGAAGCAGCCTCGAGCCAGGAAGATGTTAGAGGAAGGGGTAATAGTTGCTCTGGGCAGTGATTTCAATCCTAATGCATATTGCTTTTCAATGGTAATTATTTTTTCATGTGCCTTTCTGAGCAGAGTATCTACCAAGCATATAAGTAATTTAAAAATATTTCACTAGCTGCTTAAAATGTATAAAATATCTAAAATTATTTTTCTGTGAAACAAGGAAAAAAAGGGGTGGACAGTAGTGTAACTGGATTTTTCTGTACCACATAAATGCCCCCGGGCATAGAGAGAGGAGAGATGCTGCTATTGGCATTATTTTCTGATTCAGCTTTGAACACTGCAGTTTTACAATAACCCACTTCCTTTCTCCAGAAAATAGCATAAACTCTACATACAAGGTTGAGTTAGTAAGGGTGGAGGTGAGCTTTATCGCAGACACTAAGTGGTCTTGAAAAGTTGTAAATAAATATTAAATACACAATCTCTGTAATAAAGGAATTTTTTTCAAAGCCTAAGAACCTTTATATGTAAATTTGGGTTTTCCCATAGCAATTGAGCCAGTTCCTCCTACATACTTAATTGCCATTATTTGTTATGCTGTGTTGAGAAATGTCTTAAGTAGTAATAGTCGTTTGTCACTTTCCTCCAACGCCTTTCTCCTCCCGCCTTAGCCAATGGTCATGCATCTGGCCTGTGTAAACATGAGGATGTCCATGCCTGAGGCCTTGGCCGCGGCCACCATCAATGCAGCTTATGCACTGGGAAAATCTCACACACACGGATCTTTGGAAGTTGGCAAACAGGGCGATCTCATTGTCATCGATGCGTCCAGGTGAGTGTGCTCCCAACTTAGCTATTATATTTTATGCCCAGTGTGATGTATATAGGAGGTTTAAATCCCTTTTCCACTAATTGTTGTAAATAAATATGAAATACACAATCTCTATAATAAAGGAATCTTTTTCAAAGCATAAGAACCTTTATATGTAAATTTGGATTTCCCCATAGCAGTTGAGCCAGTTCCTCCTACACACTTAATTGTCATTATTTGTTATGCTGTGTTGAGAAATGTCTTAAATAGCAATCGCCGTTTGTTACTTATTTGTGAATTAATTGTTAGTGTCAGGCTCTGTCTGGATTCAGACAGTACCCAATTTCCTCTGTCTTGAATTTCTGTCCTTTCCAACCAGAAATTCTACCTGCAGGTCCTAAACTACAGGGTGGACCAGGTTTTCTGGTCTCTTCATCTGTCTTACGTCTTTCATAGATTCCAGCTTTCTGCTCTGTTTACCTGGACTTTGGACTTGTGCTCTCTGGCATGTCATTTTGTTTGTCGGTTTGGCTTCTGACCTAAGGCTTGCTCCCAACCTGGGCTTGTCACCTGGTTCCGATTCGTACCCGCTCTGTCTTATCATACCCACTGGATCCCAAAAGCTTAAACTTAGTTTCCTGTTCCTGGTTTCTTATTACTCACTCACCCACAGTCTGTTGCCACCGGGGCCTCCACTGTGACAATTTGGGTCGTCTTGTTCTAAATCCAAAAATTGCAAATCCTATGGCTCCTTGAACCTCGTGATCCCATCGCAGCCCTTGGACCTCATGTCCGACAGAGGACAGTGGCTCTGTAATTCTACTCTCCAGGGTCAGAAACTCTCCCTCTGTTGAATATAATGCTGCTGTTACCATGTGTTGCGCATCACTTAATGAAGCAACTATTTTAAAGTCAAGTACTTAAATAATACTATTATACAATATTTGATTTATCATAGACCAGTAAGCTGTTTTTTTTTTTTTTTTTTTTGAGACAGAGTCTCACTTTGTTGCCCTGGCTAGAGTGAGTGCCGTGGCGTCAGCCTAGCTCACAGCAACCTCACACTCCTGGGCTCAAGCAATCCTACTGCCTCAGCCTCCCAAGTAGCTGG
>CAUYSK010085546.1:0-22791 GCA_963575035.1 Avahi laniger | reverse complement strand
GTTGTCCACCTGATTTCTTTCTATTTTTTTAGTAGAGACGGGGTCTCGCTCTTGCTCAGGCTGGTCTCGAACTCCCGAGCTCAAACAATCCTCCCACCTCGGCCTCCCAGAGCGCTAGGATTACAGTTGTGAGCCACCGCGCCCAGCCTTCCTAGCCATTTAGATCCCCCAGATGACCCTATGACAAAAAGAGTGTGTGAAGTTATGATTTCATGATTTATTTAATATTGTTAAGTGTCTAATATGTGCTGGGCACCCAGGATGGAAGAGTGGGTAGGACTAACACCCATATCCCATTCCTGGTTTGAATGGGAACACCGATGAGGCTGGACTGGGGATGTCAAGAGGGAGGCCTGGATCCGTAGAGTCTGCCGTTAGAGAGGTGGGCTCAGATCTCGCTTGTTGAACTAAACAATCTTATCTGCTGGGAGTGACTTGGTAATGTTTTTGGTAAAGAAATTTGCTCTGGACAAGATCGAAAGGGGAAAGAGTGAATGTGGAGAGGGAGTTAAGGAGGTGCTTGTTAGATCAGGGGAGAGGTGAGAAGGCCTGAATCAGGGCCATGGCTGTAAGTCTGAGGGTGGGTGTGTTGAAGAGTTCTTTGAGAAATAAAGTTTTCAGTGCTTGATATTTCTTTGAGTGCTGGGTGAGGGACCGTGGGTTGCCAAGGATGACGTCCAAGTTTCCGGCTTGGGAGATTTACTAGAAGCGATTGAAAGCAAGTCTCTGAAAACAGACCTAATGTAACACAGCGATCCTACATACAGCTGCAAACTCAGCCTCCCTGCCCCAGCAGGCCGCAGCCCAGAGGCACGTTAAGGACAAGGTCATGGGGCCACTGTGGTCAAAATCCAGGCTGTCCAGTTCCCAATTCCATCCTGACTCCATCTCACCATCCCGCAACCTAGAGGAAATTCAACCACTCTCAATACGCTCCACTCAAGAGAAGGAAAAGAAGAGGAATGAGGAAGAAAAAACATTGAAAGATAATAATTCTTCAGAAAATGGGGAAAGGTAAATATGCCAAATGGCTCTGGCAGTACGAAAGGAAAAGCAGCTGGGAGCCGCAGTCGTGGGGCTGCAGGCCACGCGGTTATGGCTTCCTCATTCTACCACCCAGTCTTTGTCCTCCTACCTTCGGGCAGAATCTCACTGGTCGGAGATCTGGGTCGAGGGAGGCGACTGTAACCTTTTTTCCTGAGGAGTCTGAACCCTTGCTGGGACTCTGCATAGAGCCTTGGCTGGGGCACTGTGCCCCAGGTGTTCTCCGGCTCCTCCCATACTTTTCCCAGGCACCCCAAGGTGAGGTACCAATCACAGGATCCCCTAAGTCTCAAGGTCAGTCATCCGCCCAACACTCTGACCCCCTTTTCTGTCTGTTTAAGGAGCCTCAAATGGCTGGGTAGAGATCTCAGCTTCCACTCAAAGGAAGTATTACATTGTGCCCCGGTGGCAGCATTGCTTTCATGCACGCCCAGACCTTCCCGCTAGCAAGTGAGGAGGATGAGAATGATCACTGTGGGCGTGGATCATCAATGCCATCTGAGCCATCCCCACCGCTAGCCCATAGATCTTTGAGTTTTTCAGCTGCGAAAGAAAAGCACTATAGGTTGCTCAGAGCACAGCCAGAAGCCAGTGGAGAGCGCCTCATCTGTGCAAAGCAGTGTCTCCTAGCTGATTCCACCCTGGGTCTTTTTTTGTTTTTTTGTTTTTTTTTTTCTGAGACAGAGTCTCTCTCTGTCACACCAGGTAGAGTGCAGTGGTGTTGTCATAGCTCACTGCAACCTCAAACTCATGGGTTCAAGGGATCCTCCTGCCTCAGCCTCCGGAGTAGCTGAGACTACATGAACACAACGATGACCTCCCCGGCTAATTTTTCTATTTTTAGTTAGAGACGGGATCTTGTTCTTGCTCAGGCTGGTTTCTAAATCCTAAGCTCAAGCAACCCTCCCACCTCGGCCTTCCAGAGTGCTAGAATTAAAGGCGTGAGCCACTGCACCCAGCCCCACCCTGGTCTTTACTAAGCCAGCCTGGCCCTCTGTAAAGCCACCTGCTTCTAGATGATGAACATATGGTGAGATCAGCAAATCCTGCTGACATTAGCCCCTGGCCTTACTTCTTCTTTTTTTTTCCCAGTAGTTTTATTGTGAAATGATTTAAGGGCTAGGCACAGCAGCTCATGCCTGTGATCCCATCATGCCTTGATCCCAGCACTTTGGGAGGCCTAGGCAGGAGGATTGCTTAAGGCCAGGAGTTCAAGACCAGGCTGGGCAATACAGCAAGACCTCATCTCTATCAAAAAAAAAGAAGAAAACTTACAGAAGAGTTGCATAGATAGTACAGAGAGTTCCTATATATCCTTCACCCAGCTTTCTCTAATGTTAACGTCTTACATAACCATGACACTTTCATGAAAATTAAGAAATTAACATTGGTACAATACTGTTAACTAAACTGCAGACTTTATTTGGATTTCCCTAGCTTTTCCACTAATGTCAGTTTTCTGTTCAAGGATCCACATTACATTTAGCGCCTTGCTTCTTTTGCTGGGAAGAGCTTCTTGGTTGGAGATAGCCCGGTCTAGGATGCCATGACCATCTAGAAGACATTCCATGAGTCCATGGATGGTGGCATTGGCAGGGACATGCCAGGGAATGCAAACACAATTCCTGATAAGTGCTCAGTCTAGTGAGGGCAACTCTGTGTCCCCACCACTGACCTGCCACCAGAGAACTGGCCGGTTGCCTTGAAGTCTGGTACTGCATGAGGAGCTCAGGGTTGTCACGGGTGCTGGCTCGTTGGGCAGTGGTGGAGCCGCGCTGACCTTGGTGAAGGGAAGTCCTCGCTGTTTCACCCATGCATAGCCTTGACTCCTGCTTCTCTGGCTGCTTTACTGCATGGGCCGTCGTCAGTCCTGTGGTCACCCTATCTACAGGTTGTGAAGAACCTCTTTTGCAGGGGCCTTTCAGGTAAACATGTTCATGACATTTGACCATTTTCAGTGTCTAGGCTCACCCAAAGAGATCCAGCCACATAGCTCTCCCCAGATCTCCTTGTCTCAGTCTTTCAATTATGCTGCATGACCGTGATCATCTGACCAGAGCCTTGTTTGTTTCCCAGGAATCAGGAAGGAATTCCCTTCTCTGCTGACTTTCAGGGCCATATTGAAAAAGGCAGTTCCCAGAGGAAGGGAAATCACTACAGTGCAGCCACCCCAGTGTGATCAGGACCTGAATCGGGGAGGTGGAAGAAGAATGGACAGGAGGCGGGGAATTGGAGAGATAGGAAGTAGAAATTTCCAGGACCTAGAGATTGATAAAGTGTTGGAGGGACGAACAGGAGGCCATCCAAGAGGCCCTCACGTTTCCTCCTTGGGTGACTGGGTAAATGGTGGTGTCACCAGTTGGAAAGCCGTGCCCTCCAGGTGTCTACATAACTCCCTAGGATTCCGCTCCCTCCCCCGTGCCCTGTTGAGGGTCACTGAGAGGTGGTAGCTGCTACTACAAAAGTGAGCAAGACTGCTCAAGAGAGCTATGTGGATTGAGAGAAGAGGGCCAGAAATAGCCTTTGGAGCAATTCAGGCTGGGCGGGGGAAGGAGGGTAGACCAGAGCAAGCACAGAGAGCCAAAGGTGACAGGGCGCCAAGCAGAAACCGAATGACTGAAATTCTCATGATCCAGAGCAGTAAAATGATGCCAAGGCAGGAGGAAGAGCGAGGGGATGCTCTTGAACTCCTTGATTTCCTGGTCAAATAACAAGGAGCTGAATCACTCTGAAGTTTCAAGTTCCGTATCACCTTCCTTCCACGCTCCGCCAGGGACTCCCAGGATGGGACTCCTAGGGAGGAGAGGAGGGGCAACCGGGAACAGCTGACTGTCTCAGCTCCTGGGCAGCCAGCCCCTCCCACCCTAGGCCTTCCAGATCTTACCCACGAGCCTGGAGGGAGTGGGGCAGGGACAGGGTCCTGTCTGCTTTGTCACCGTGACATCAGGGCCTCTGGGAAAGTCAGTCAGAGCCTCCTGCTCCCCCCATCCCCACCCAATTTCCTCCCTGAGCTTGAAGCCTCAGGCCAGGAGCAGCTTTGTGAGCATTTGTCTTTACTGTCTTTTTTTTGACGTGGGGGTGGGGGGAGGAAACCATTGATTGGAGTGCTGTCACCCTCTCGAAATGCTTAATAATATTTGAACGAGGGCACTGCATTTTCATTTCGCTCGGGGCCCCACATATTGCTTGGCTGGTCTTGTGTAGGGAGACAGAGGCCCCAGCCTGACGGAGGAGGCAGGATGCTCCTGCAGGGGTGGGGTGTCAGGAGGTGTCCAAATTAAGAACCAAGATGATCCTGCTCCCTGCCCTGCCCGCCCCCCACCCCATGTCCCCTTGGCCCCTCTCACTTTCTCATTCTGCAGACCGGAAATGGGAGAAGTGGGTGACTCACTGCCTGCCCTGTCTGGGCTGAGGAAGCAGGAATCAGGGAAGCCAGGAAAGGAGAGAGAAGGGAAGAGGAGGCCACGCACGGACCTGGCTCCTCCTGCTGCCCCTTCCCATCTAATCACGCTGGTTCCTAACCAAGTGAATTCTCGAGGGGTCCACCTTCCAAACCTCTCACACATCCACCTGATTATCGCTTTACTCCCTCTGCCACGCCCTCGGTTACCGCCCCGTGGCTGAACAGCCCCCTGCGGAACGCCCCTCCTTCCCCGCCCACTCTCCTCTCGGCTGCTCAGATATTCCCTGCAGCCCCCTTCCTTAAAACCCATCGTGCCTCTCCACTCTCTGGGAGACCGAATCTAGACTTCTGGGCACCTAGTCCACAGAGGCCCTTGCCCATGGGGGATCCTGCTTGCCCCTGGGCCTCATACTCCCGTCGGATCCATCCCCCGCCCAGCTCCGGGCTTCACGTGTCAACCTGGAGCTGCTTTTATTCCTTGACCAGTCACGCTGCGCTTAAAACACCCTCATCCTCCTGCCCCTCCTTCATCTAGCTAATCCGTTTAGTAAGTCACAACTAGGTTTAAGCCTCACTTTAAGCTTTCTCTGGCTTCCTGAGTCCCTGAGACTTTGTGACCAAATGAATAGGTAATTAAAAATTAGGTGGTTCAAAATTCAAGAGGTGTAAAAGGGTACACAGTGAACAGTCCCTTCCTCCTTTCTCTCCCTGGTTTCTTCCCTGGAGAAATCAATCTTTCCAGTTTCTCATGTAACCTACATTTTATGCGTACCCAGGCCAATACATATAAACGTTCTCCCCCTTTTACACAAATGGTAGCATTCACATGCTATTCTCATCTTTTATCCGTATTTTTTTTTTTACCTTACCTAGTTGGATTTCACTCACATTTGTGTCCACACATACTCCTGAGCCTGTTGCTTTTTATTTTACTTTGATAAAATTTGTACTTTGATTTAGTCACGATTTCAAGCTCCTTGAGGGCAGAGATCGAGTCTTTTTTTACTTGGTATTTTGAGCACCTAGAACGTGGTAGATGTTAAATGTCTGTGTGTTCTATAATGTTTAGGCTTACCGTGTGCTAGGCAGTGTAATAAGTGTTGTACACACTTTGTCTCATGGTCAAAGTAATAAAGAAGAGAATGAATGGACAACCAGGGAAGCTGGCAGCAGAGAGGCCAGGCTGGGCACAGACCTGGCTTACCTGGTGGTCCTAAGTGCCAGTGCTCTCTCTGCCCTCTGCCAGTGACTCTGGTCAGGGACAACATGCTGCAGAGGCTCCCTTCTGGAAAACATCATCTTGTCCCCCCACCACCAGAATAAAACCATTGGAAGAGGCTCCTCAGATGGTTGAGAGAGAGAGAGGTTCCCCCCTAAGCTACTGGGGGTAGAAAGAGAAGGAAATGTGGAACGGGTCTCAGAGAAGCTGGAGCCAGGAGGACACTGGGGATGGTAGCGAGCTCCTAAGTGTTTCACGAACTGTGGGTTATAAAATCAAGTTAGGAAGTTGTGACCAGCTTCAAAAAAGTAAAATACCCAGAAAATATCAGAGTGCACTTTTACATGTATAAGGGTAAATATTGTTTCTTAAATCTTTGTTTCCATTTTGTGTATGTGTGCACTGGTTCTTGATGTGATCTTACTGAGGGTCTTGATATAAACAAACCAAAAGCGGTGAAAGCCACAGGAGAAATAACGAAAAAGCTCATGGAGAGTAAAGTCCTGAACTGGGAGCAAAGATTCACAGCAGAAAAAAACCTCAGAGAGAAAGGCAAGGCACCCTTTATGGAGCCCAGTGTCCATTTGAGTACAGACATCTTCCTACACCCCCAACTGACAAAGACCTTTGAGCCTCCCTGGAAGACTTCTGGGAGCCAGAAGTTCTGTATTTCTCAAACCTGTTCTGTTGGTGGACAGCTCAAATTGTTAGAAAGTTCTTCCCATTTGCCCCTCCAACTTCCACCCAGGAGTTCTCATTTTCTGCTTCTGTTGCAACCCAGAGTAGGAACAAGTAGAGAAACAAATGAAGACGTCTATCTTGTGCCCTCTAAGTTTCGTTTTCTTCCCTGTATTTGTTCTTTTCTCGAGTATCTGAGCTTCCATAGATTTCACTATTCTGGTTGTCTTTCTAGCATTTACTGTAATTGAGTATGTAATGATTCAGACCTAGATATAAGGACTTTTAGTTTCTATTTTTCTAATTCTCACAACACTGCTACACAAAAGTCACCATTATTATCCTTTTCCAGACGAGGCTCAGAACATTTAAATTGTATACCCAAATGTACCCAGCCAGTTAGTGGCAAGATAAACTCTATCAATGTCTTTGTGTGATGCCTAGAATTGAACTTGATTCTCTGAATGTGGTTTGGCTGGCTCAGAGTATTTATCCTGACTCCCCCTCTGGGGACAAATTTTTCTCAGACTCCTCATCTTTGACCAGGGCAGAACCATATCTCTAGATAGGTACTTTTTGACCTTCTTAATTGAGAAATTATAACACACATACAGAATAGTGCATACATCATAAATGTGCAATTTAACAAATTTTTAGAAAATGAACATCTACTTAACCTTCACCCAAGACCAGACATAGAAACAGTATCAGTACCCTCTAGTGACTGCTGCTGGCCCCTCTCCAATTGCCACCTCCTCCTTCCCCAGAGGTATTCCCCGTAGCCAAAGTATGAACTTTGCTTCATAGTTTTACCATCTCAGTTTGCAGCTCTAAATAATATACTTTAGTTACTTTCACCTGTTAAGAACTTTATATAAGAGGAATCATACATTATTTATTTTTTTATTTCTGCCCTTTGCTCAATATTTTTTTTAAAAAAGAGTCATCCATTTTGTTGTCTGTAGTTCATTTATTTTTGTTGCTGTATAATATTCCATTGTATGAAGTTCTTGCAAGTTATTTATGCATTCTACTGTCAAAAACATTTGCCTTCCTTCCAATTTTTGGCTGTTACATTTCCAACATTCTCTTTTTTTGTTTGTTTTTTTTTCTTTGAGACAGAGTCTCACTCTGTTGCCCGGAGTGCCGTGGCATCAGCTTAGCTCACAGCAACCTCAAACTCCCAGGCTCAAGCAGTCCTACTGCCTCGGCCTCCCGAGTAGCTGGGACTACAGACATGTGCCACCATGCCCGGCTAATTTTTTCTATATAGATCTTTAGTTGTCCAAATAATTTCTTCCTATTTTTTAGTAGAGACGGGGGTCTCGCTCTTGCTCAGGTTGGTCTCGAACTCCTAACCTTGAGTGATCCACCCGCCTCGGCCTCCCAGAGTGCTAGGATTACAGGCATGAGCCACTGTGCCCAGCCTCCAACAACATTCTTGTATATGTCTCTAGGTACACATGTGCACATATTTCTGTGAGTATATGAACAAGAATGAAACTGTTATATCACAGGGTAGGAGCAGCTCCAACTTTAATAGTTAATGTCAAACTGTTTTCCACCAATTTACTCTCCTGTGATGGTTTACATTATTCCACATTCTTGATAACATTCAGCATTGGCATTCTGGTGTGTGTGTAGTGGGATCTGATTGAGCTTTTAATTTGCATTTTCATGATGACTAATAATTTTCTGCATCTTTTCATATGTATATCAGTTATTTTGGGTTTCCTTTTTTAGTGATGTGCCCTTTCAAGTCTTGTCATTTTTCTATTACGTTGTCTTTTTTCTTGTTTTTTAGGATTTCCTTATTATAATCTAGATTTGAGTTCATTGTCAGTTATACATTACAAATATATTTTCCTATTCTATGGCTTACCTTTTCACTTTCTTATTGGGGTCTTTTGATAAGAAGAACATAGAGTATCACATTAATATGGTGAAGTATATTTAGAAGGTTTTGTTTGTTTGTTTCTTTCTTTCTTTGAGACAGAGTCTCGCTCTGTCGCCCTAGGTAGAGTGTAGTGGCGTCATCATAGGTCACGGCAACCTCAAACTCCTGGGCTCAAGCGATCCTCCTGCCTCATCCTCCCAAGTAGCTGGGACTACAGGGGCGCCACGATGGACACCCAGCTAATTTTTCTATTTTTAGTAGAGACGGCGTCTTGCTCTTGCTCAGGCTGGTCTATAACTCCTGAGCTCAAGCAATCCTCCCACTTCGGCCTCCGAAAGTGCTAAGAACCTTTTGTGTCTTCTTTATGAGAACTTTCTTTACCCCGAGGTCATGAAGATATTTTCCTATGTTGTCTTCCAAAAGCTTTATTACTTTTTCTTCACATTGAGGTCTGTAATTCACGTGGAATTTATTGCTGTGTTTAAGTTAGGGAGGAATCCGATTTCATATTTTTCCCTATGAATACTCAACTGTCCCAGAATAATTTATTGAAAAGTAGGTCGTTTTCCTCCCCACTCCTCTCTTGTGCCACCTTTGTCATAAATCAATTGTCCAAATACGTATAGGGCTGAATCTGGGTTCCCTACTCTGTTCCGTTGGTATGTTTGCCTGTCCTCGCACCAGTACCGCACTATCTT
Organism: Avahi laniger; assembly: GCA_963575035.1. Taxonomy (NCBI): domain Eukaryota; kingdom Metazoa; phylum Chordata; class Mammalia; order Primates; family Indriidae; genus Avahi; species Avahi laniger. The sequence continues at coordinate 13,852 of CAUYSK010085546.1, read as the reverse complement.
AATTCCTGTAAGTTTATACTTGGTAATAAACTTTACTCTCTTGTAGAGCAAGCCCTCCTCCTACCTCTCAGGTCTAGGTATTTTTGAGGCCGGGATCGCTCATACACACAGGACCATTCAACCGTTTAGAGAGTGCGTGGGGTAAGGTGGGGTGAGGGCGGAGGAGGAGTGTTCAGGGGAGAGATGGGGAGAGCAGTGCGAGGATCCTCTGTTTCCATGGCATCCCCCCAAGGGGCGGGAACATATAACATAACCACGGTGCCAATCACCCTGTAGGGAGATCGTAACTGCGTCAGCGGGCTCCCTCGTCACTTATCCCAAAGGGACACACACCTCTCAAAATCCGGATACTAATCCAAAGAAGATAACAGCCCACGCACATCTCTTCCACACTATCCTAGAGACACGCCCTTTCCCGCAAGTCGCGTGCGCCTGGTCAGCACCCTTAACACAGATCCTGGACAGATTCGTCCAGAGAGACGCGCTCGACCATTTGGGGAACCCCTTAGAGATTCCTGTCCTTCGCTAGAGAGAAATACCCCATCCACGGTGTGAAGCCGCCAGCCGAGATACCCTAGGAGGCTGAGACAGACTAAAGAACCGAAACCTTGCCTGAGAGACTGTTTTCTGACTGAAAGACACAGACAACCTCAGTGCCTGCGCACTGGACAACCGAGGCAAACCCACTAGGTAGTTCTCTGAACACCCCCCACACACACACACCCCCTCAGGGCCTGCAGCCTTGTTTACTGCTCGTGACCAATGGGAGTCCTGCGAGCGCCGTTTACCCGCCCCTTGGCTTGGTCCGGCCCTGTCATTCGCGGCTCATGGAGCAGTAGCGTACCGCGCTCTGTACAGTGGCCAATAGGAGAAGGGCGCCCGGCAGCTTTCGGGCAAGGGTGGGCCTCCTACACCCGCAGACCGAGCGGTGCCCCGCCCGAAGCAGCATCCTCGGGATCCTTCGGGTGCTTCCCTCCAGGGTAAAGTCGCGTTCCATCTCCCATCAATACATTTATTTTTGTGCCCAACTCTCGCGCGTGCGCACTGAGAATACCTCGACCCTGAAACGAAAGAATCTGGAGAGAGGGGATGGACCCTAAGCCGCCGTCCGGTGGGTCAGCTGAGCCACCGCACAGCCCTAGGTACTACCTCAGCAGCGGTCCCCAAAACAGGAATTATAGCACCAAAAGATGTAGAGAGGTCCCACCGAGATTTGAACTCGGATCGCTGGATTCAAAGTCCAGAGTGCTAACCATTACACCATGGGACCCACTGGCTGCTTCAGGCGGCCGAGAATCTTCTCAACCCTCAAGGTGCGTTGGACAGCTTTTCGAAAGCTGCGGCAGAGCCCGGATGCGTCCGGCTGGACCCCGGGCCCGGCCGCGCGGGAGGCGGAAGCCAGGCTACGAGAGCTTCCGCGTCCCTTCATTCCAGGCGTTCCCGGTCCCGGAGGTGTCCTATCTTCCCGCCGCTCTTCCTGAGCTCCTCCGGGGGTCCGGACCCACGTCCCAGGAAGTCGGAAGGGCGGTGGGCTGGCTGGATCCGCGATGCTGGGCCGGACTGGGGTCCGGAGAAAGCTGGGTCCAGCCTCAGCCCCCGGGCAGGAGGCGCGGCGCACGCAGCTTGGGCTTCGCAGTCGTTTATTTATTTATTTACTTGGGGAGTCTTGTGGGAGGGATATTTTGGCCAAGCGGGGAGGGAAGCGGACTGGTACCTGGGGGGGCGGTGGTTCAAGCCCCAGACACCCCTGGGAAGCACGAACTGAGGCTAGGAAGCGCGCCCGCTTGGCTGCGTCGGTGTGCGTCCCGGTGTTCCGCGTGGCTGGAGTTAAAGGAGATTTGCATCTAACGCTTAAACGCCTGCACTCTGTGTCTTGTAGAGCCACCTGGTGGGACTGCTAAAATAACATCAAGATACTAACCTCGTGAGCGATTACCGTTTAACCATTAGTTTCAATCAGATCAGTTAAAAGGACGGCTCCCCCTCTGGGCTTTCTCTCACAGCTCAATGAGAGTGTATGTAAACAAACAAAAATGTACTTACCAACTAGTCTATAATAAAATCTCACTTATATGCAAACATGTGTAATGGGCTTTGCCATTTGTTTTTTTCCGCATTTTTTTTTTTTTTTTGCCATATGACATCTGACTCCTTTTCTTGAGGGATGCAACATTGCGTGGGTGTAGATGACAGCAGGCCTGTGTCCCAAGGTAGCTGTACTCAATTCTCTAGGCTTGTGGCTGTCAGAGTGAGAGTGAGTGTCCTTTGCTTGGCCAATTAGACTGATGCCCAGTAGCAGGAGCGTTTTAGAACTCGTTCTGCTACTGATGGTGGCTGTGACAGCCAATGTCCCAGGGGCAACGGGGGCAGCCATGCCATGTCCACTGGCAGCAGAGCTGACATCCTAATCAGACTGCCCAGGATCCTGACTTTGCCTGGTTTCCTGGCTGCCTAGTTCCCCTTGGTTTTTGTCCATTTTCCTGATTTTGCCTTTTCAGCTCCCGTCTGGTGATTTGAGCTCTCTGACATCATGTAAGTCCCTTTTTTGTTTAATGTATCCAGTCCTTTGGTGTTGCACGCAGTTAATCGCCTGGTTAACCTAAATCTGAAAAGGTCTGTTGCTGCGTAATCTCTGGGGAGTAAATTTATATGGGCCTTTTTGTTTTTCTGTATTGCTTAAAAACATTTTCTTATAACTTTGGTATATTGTCAGAAGAAACAATAAAGGTTTTTCCATTTTGAGGAACAAACCAATTTCCCCTTGAGCTCCTATGGTGGATTAAGGGTGTCCAGTTAAGGCTCAGCCTCCCTAGTAGCTGGGAGTAAGGTAAGTACCACTGCGCTCAGCAAAATGCACACATCTTTTTTTTTTTTATTTGTCTTTATTTAGCCCAGGCCTTACAAGGACAAAAATGCACAAATCTTAACTGGAAAAGTCAACGATTTTTTTGTTTTTACAAATGTATACTCCTCTGTGACCATCACCTAAAGCAAGCTATAAAGCATTTCCATCACCCCAGAAAGTTCCCTGGTGCTCTTTTCCAGTCACTATCTCCTGCCCCCCTGGAATCACTGTACTGGTTTCTATCACCGTAAATTATTTTTGCCTATTCTTAAATTTTACATACATAAAATATATGTGTGTCTATATATATATATGACATTTATTTGAATCATACAGTATCTTTTGAGTCAGTCTTCTTTTGCTCTACCAATATTTTTGAGATTCATCCATGTCATTTTATATACAGTGGCACATTCTTTCATCGCTTTTATTTGGTATTCATATCATACCAAATTCCTAGGAATGGAATTGCTGGGCTACAGGCTACCTGTATACCTAAGTTTATTAGGAACTGCCAAACAGTTTTAGACCAAAGTGGTTATACTATTTTATACCCTCACCAGCAGTGTATGGGAGAGTTCCCATTGCTCTACATCTTTGTTAGTAGGTGGTATGTTAATCTTTTAAATTTTAGCCATCTGGTGGGTATATAGTGATCTCTTATTATAGTTTTAATTTGTATTTCCCTGATGGTTAGTGTTGTTAAACATCTTTTTTTACATGCTTACTAGCCATTTGGATATCTTCTTTTCTAAGCACTTCTTCAAGTATTTGGCCCATTAAAAATGTTTTTATATTTATAGGATTTCTTTATATATCCTGATATGAATCTTTTGTCAAATATATGTATAGTGATATATTCTCCTAGTCTGTGACTTGCCTTTTCACTTTCTAAATGGTATATTTTGATTAGCATATTTTAATTTTGATCAAGTGAAATATATCTCTTTTTTTCTTTTATGATTAATGCTTTTTATGTCCATTGCATGTGGAGAACTGGGTTCTTTATGAGCACGATGGGATAGGAAGGGGACATATGCAATTATACAGGTTACTCAATTACATGATGAAAATCTTGCAAGGCACCCATGGCTCACTCACATCTGTAATCCCAGCGATTTGGTAGGTGGAGGCGGGAGAATCACTTGAGGCCAGGAGTTCAAGATCATCCTGGGCAACAAAACAACAAAAAAATTAAAAATAAAAAAATTACATGCCATAAGTTATTCTAAAAGAAAAACATAGAAGAAAATCTTGATAATCTCTTGGTAAAAGTTAAAGGTGCAGGAATTAGAATATATGTATGGGATCTAAATTCTTTACATATCAAATTTTTAAAAAAAGAAAACTAGAATATATATGGGAGACCTGTCTGAACCTGGAGCAGGAAGGCCGAGGGCATAAAGGAATCTACAGTATCCAGGCAAATGATTAAGGAAAAGACGAGCTGTACACAAATTGAATCCTCTCTCAAGACCATTACATAGATGGAAGGCTGAGTGGAAAGGTAGGTTGGAGGCGTGGGGACCTCTTGGAAAGTTAGTGATCCTGAAACCGCTGCTGGTATCTGGAACACAGACTATGTGCCTATCAAGACTGTAGAATTATGGGAAATCGTGGGGAAAAATCAGAATGTTGGCAGAGGTTAGTGATTTCATGCAGTCTTCAGGATGGTCCTATAAGAGAGACAACTTTTAGTCTGAAAGCACCTTGTTTTAAGTTTTTTGTTTTTCTAACAGTGGCTTGCAATCCTGTAACTTGGAAGGCTGAAAAAACTGAATTTTAGATCCCAAGAGAAAGTTAGCACCAGCAGACACAGGAGATTTAGCAGAAGACTTACCATGAGCGAGAGAGCAGCCTGCTGCATTGTACTGCCTTAAACATTTTCTGCCCACAAAGAGGAAAAATGGGGCAAAGAGCAGATTCTAGATGATCCCTCTGTACCTTAGCTGACTATTTAGAATAGCCTCAAGGCAGAGGGCATTTAACTGAGTACCAGAGGCAAAGAGGCCTGTGGTTACACCAATGGATTTCCCAGTCTCAAGGACTGTGTCTAGACAAGATGTCTGGAATTGACTGGAAATGACAGAAAACCCACAGGTTTTAAGGAATTGTCAATGAGATCTTAAAAACCTAACTAATAACAGCTGACGACTTTTTACTCCTACGGACATCCCCAGGCCGTGAACTTCACTAACAGGCAGTGGGCAGTTAAAGCTGTGTAGGCCTCAGAAAGGTCGACTTGCCCCATACCCACCAGATACGTATTTAGCAGGTAAAGGGTAGAGGGGGGCAGCTCCGCCTAGACAGGAGAACCTGGAAGTGCCAGATGGACTAACCAAGCCACCTCCTCCACTGCCAAGGCTTGGAATCCCTGCTATGCCTGCAGGGTCACAGGATCATAGGCCACCTGTGGTCTGTCCCACCTCTGGGCTTCAAGCTACGTGAGACAGTTTAAGACAGTTGGGTCAAGTTTTTGTTACTTGCAGGTAAAAGCATTTTCAAAGATATACTTTTTGTAGTGGCATTATATATTTTTAGTCTGTCAAAAATTATTAATAAAACATTTGGGGAGGGACCTTCCTAAGGTAGAGAAGCTAACATCCAGAAGCAAGACGACCAGCCCGCATTTCCGCTTCCGCCACAGGACATGGACACGCCCATGCATGCGAGAAAAAGACCACTAGCCGGGTAGCCAGTAAGATTCCTCCTTTCAGAAAGTCCTAGAAGTTTTCCTTTCCAGGGCAGGGAAGTGGGGACTAAGCAGACAGGAAATAGACAGTACAGGCTTGAGCGCCCCCTGCAGGCCCACACAATTATTCGGATATTTGTACCCAACTTGGCCTGGAATTTGGAGTATAGCAGAAAGTATCAGGACATAGTCACTGTCCCGGAAGGATGCCTTTTTCATTGGTTTGGTCCAAGCCACTTGGTTACATCTGAAATTCAAGGCTGGAGGAAAGCCTATGTGGCTGTTACTGCCTGTGACCTGATTTCTGTTTCCAAATCACCCAAGGAGAAAACCTTTTATTTATACCTGTTTTGAAAACAGGCAGATGTACAGAATGCTTGTATCATTCAGGCCACTTTAGTTGCAAGTAACAGAAAACAACTCAAATTAGGTTAAGCCAAAAGGAAGAATGAAAGGGTATGGTGTCTCACACAGCCCTAGGGCAGGCCTGTAGCAGACCTCAGGAAAGCGCAGAAAGTTGTCAGGAGTCTCTCCTTTCAGCGCCTCTTTGTACACATGCTGAACTCTTTTCCGGCTGCACAATGGCCTTCCCTGCTCCCCAAGCAACACAGTGTAAAGCAGCAGCTCTGCAGCTCCTGAGCAGGGTGTCTCAAGTTCAGCCCCCGACAGAGCCTGATTTGATGGTTTTCAGGCTTAAATTCCAAGAGAGACGATCTTGATTGGCCATTTGCTCAGGAGTTGGCCTCTCTTGCTCCAATATGTTGTGGGGTTTTGTTTTGTTTTGTTTTGTTTCGGTTTGGTTTAATTTTTTGAGACAGAGTCTCTCTCTGCTGCCAGGGCTAGAGTGCAGTGGCATCATCATACTTCACTGCAACCCCAAACTCCAGGGCTCAAGTGATCCTCATTTCTCAGCCTCCCAAGTAGCTGGGACTACAGGCGTGGGCTACCACACCCAGATAATTTTTTTTTAAATATATTTTGTAGAGATAGGGTCTCACTATGTTGCTTAGGCTTCATGGTCCAATACATTTCAGCCAGAGAGTGGGGACACACACACTCTGCAGTAGTCAATCAGTTCCTGGAGAAGGAGGGTTACTAGCTCACAAAATAGGCAAACACACCACCAGAGCTCCGTTTTGACTATCTCTCCCTGCTGCAGGAGATGGTTCCTGCTGGAACATGCTGATGATGTTAACTACAACGTATCAAAATGGTCCCTGCGGGGGAATGTTGGAGAATGCTGTAATTGCGACCAAAGTATACAAATCTATTCCCCATAAATCAAGAATGTGAGTAATCAAGATGGCAGACATTTTTGTGGAACCAGGCCTGGAACAGGAGTACCAGTGAAAACCCACATCCTTATGTCTAAAGCTACGAAAATGAAGTTGGCTGAGTGCGGTGGCTCATGCCTGTAATCCTAGCACTCTGGGAGGCCAAGGCAGGAGGATCACTTGAGCTCAGGAGTTCAAGACCAGCTTGAGCAAGAGTCTCTCCCTGTCTCTACCAAAAAAAAATAGAAAAATTAGCCAGACATTGTGAAATTTCAGGTAGAGTGCAGTGAGCTATGATGATGCCACTGCACTCTATCCAGGGCAACAGAGCCAGACTCTGTCTCAAGAAAAGAAAAAGTGAAGATAGCAAACTATTAAAATTAATGTTCAGCAGTGGAATTTAATTATTATTGTATATATCTGGGTGTTTAGTTGATGGGATATTAATGTTTTGATGAATAAAAACAAAGATATATATGTGTGTATATAATTTGTAAATTATCATACATTTATCCCACATAATTTAATTTTCTTGTCATTTCAGCAAAATCACTAATTATGTTTTTATAATCAAGATTTTCCACATAATTTGTACTCTAAAAACTGTTAGAGCAGCAAACTAAAGCCCAAGGGCCAAATGCAGCCAGTGGCTTATTTTTGAATGATGTGTTTTGAGCTCTCAGAATGGTTTTTACAGTTTTAAAGAGTTATATTTTTAAAAGAATATGTTACAGAGATTTTATGCTGCTCACAAAGCCTAAAATATTTACTATCTGATCCTTTACAAAAAAGTTTGCTGGCCCCTAATGAAAAGCAATGCTACTTAAAGTGTGCTCAAGGCTTGGTCTGGAAGTTCATTGTGACCAGTCTACAATGAGATACGGAGCTGCGGCAGAATCAAAATCAGCTACATCCTCAAGCACACTGTTTTAGTTGAGCTGCTATTTTTTCATGGCAAGACTTTCTTGATGAGGGAAGTCATATATTGATTTACATTCTGACATATGCTCCTTAGCTCCTTGTGAACCAGCACTCAGTAATAATCTAAGGAATTATTATTAATAATACAAATTAAAGTGTAAGACCCAGTGCAGTAGCTCACACCTGTAATCCTAGCACTTTGAGAGGCAGAGGCAGGAGGATTGCCTGAGGCCATAAGTTCAAGACCAGCCTGAGCAGCATAGCAAGACCTTGTCTCTACAAAAAATAGAAAAATTAGCCAGGCTTGATGGCTGATGCCTGAAGTCCCAGCTACTCAGGAGTCTGAGACAGGAGGATCACTTGAGCCCAGGAGTTTGAGGTTGCAGTGAGCTAGGATGATGCCACTGCACGCTAGCCTTGGGCAACAGAGCAAGACCCTGTCTCCAAAAATAAATAAATAAATAAAGTGTAATTACGTTCAAAATGTACAAGATTTACTTCAAGGGCAAACTGAAGCAAATGCAAGAAATTTTAAAATTAGAATTATTTTTCGTGTTTTTTGAAATTCTTTTTCTTCTAGAATATTGAAAATTACCCATTAAAATTAAAAGACAAAATAAAAATGATAATGAATAAATATCACATTTCAAAATCCATTTCAATAAAATTATTTTCAATCTAATTTTTGAAAATTTAAGCCATTAAATATTTTTATAAAAATAAAATTATTGCAATTTTACCATTCAACAACCACTTAATTGCCAACGTAAAGAATTAGCATCACATGTCATGCAAGACATATCTAGACCTACATATATAAAAATTACAGAGTAATGCAAATTGTTTTCTATTTTTATTTACTTATTTATTTTTTGCTGTTTATTTTGAGCATCTGGGTGCAGATGGGTGGAGGCCCAAAAAGGTATCCACTGTTTACTATTTTTAAATCATCTTAAGCCACGATGTGCAATTGTTGTGACTACCATGAGAATTTTCTAGTACTTTTGGAACCAGGAATGGAATTGGGAAGAAAGGCCAAAAAATAGATGCTAGGAACTAGGCCAGACTCTATTGCTATTTATGCTAAGAGGAAGAATTTGACAAATTTTAAAATTTTGTCTTTTTCTTTTACCTAAGCTCATTGAAGCTCAAATCATGTTAGTACTGTCCACCAATTTTCATTTCATTTGTGTGCAATTGTGTTTTGAGGACACAGGGCAAGAGATGTGGAGAAACATTTCCCTGGGGCCTGAACAGTGTCAGTCCTGAGAGTGCATGTTTAGGGTTATCAGTCATGCTATACTAGCGCTGAGCGCTGGACCCTGAGTGACAGAGATGTCCAGGTGTTCATCAGGAAATATGCATGTCTGTGATATGCAGGGTACTTTAAAGCACAGGATCCAGGTAGGGGATCTTCTTGCTTGGGTCTAAGGGCCGTCATATGGGATGATCGGAATGGGATGATCCAATATTGTTTTCCTAATAGCTATGATATTGTGCATAAAAATACATGTGCTGCTGTGCAAAATGATTCTGCATGCTAGTTACAACTGTAAAAGCTCTGGTCATAGAATCTTTTTTTTTTTTTTTTTTGAGTTTGAGTCTCACTCTGTTGCCTGGGCTAGAGTACAGTGGCGTCAGCCTAGCTCACAGCAACTTTAAACTCCTGGGCGCAAGCGATCCTCCTGCCTCAGCCTCCTGAGTAGCTGGGACTACAGGTGCACACCATGATGCCCAGCTGATTTTTCTACTTTTTGTAGAGACAGGGTCTCACTCTTGCTCAGGCTGGTCTCGAACTCCTGAACTCAAGCAGTCTTCCTGCCTCAGCCTCCCAGAGTGCTAGGATTACAGACATGAGCCACCGCGTCCGACCGGCCATAGAATCTTTATGATATATACAATGAAATGAGGAATGTGCTCAGTTCTGTTTTGGGAGAATAAAAAATGATTGCCAGTCTATAGCCACATCTAACAAATGCTGAATTAAAGTTAAACAAATTTTGGCAAGGCATGATGGCTCACGCCTGTAATCCTAGCACTCTGGTCTGGGAGGCCGAAGTGGGAGGATCACTTGAGCTCAGGAGTTTGAGAGCAGCTTGAGCGATAGTGAGACCCCATCTCTACTAAAAAGAGAAAAAATTAGCCAGGCGTGGTGGCACACGCCTGTAGTCCCAGCTACTGGGGAGGCTGAGGCAGGAAGATTACTTGAGCCCAGGAGTTTGAGGTTGCAGTGAGCTAGGATGACGCCACCGCACTCTATCCAGGGTGACAGAGAGAGATTCTGTCTCAAAAAAAAAAAAGTTAAACATATTTCTTTACTTCAGGACTTCTCAGAGCCCTTAATACACTAATGTGAATTGTGACTTACCAAGGAGAGACCTCATGGTATATTTTTCAAAATTCTTGACCACGAAAACATTTTTCAGGAATTTTTATTAATATCTCATGGAACACATTTTTAGCTCCTGCACTACCCTAGGTGTTCAGTAGGAAAGAGTCCCCAGGTAAGTAGAAACCATAAAGGCAGGACTGGAGGTGTCACTGCAGAATCTGCCGACTCCCAAGATAACAGAGAGAGGCTTCCTCAACAGCAGAGTGATGGATCCACTCTGTAAATGTCATGGGTTTTGAGTGGTCAGCAAGTCCCTAGTGGCTTGTCACTGCACTCTGTTTGTCATGATACCTTGGCATGTTCAGTCCCTGGCATTCTGGACTATGTCATTGTGTCTGATGCCAGAGCAGCCTTAGTTCTGGGAGACAGTGGAATGTCCCCTGTACCTCCCTCCCTCCCTCTGATGCCTGATGCCATCTTTCAGGCTCCCATGAGCTCTCTCCATGGAGCCTTCCTCAGCTGCGTGGGTCCTGGGTCCTGGTGACTCTTCCCTTCTCTGATCCTCTGACCTTGGCTGCCCCGTTCTGTTACTGGACTGAACCGAACCAGGCTGCAAACCTCCTCAAGGCAAGGACCCTGGGTTATTCACATTTTTGAGTCCACAGATAGAATCCAATAAAAATGTGTGGATGACAGTGACTCTGGAGATGATGCTTCTGACTGTGACAGAATTTCCACCAAATAACCCTCAAGGACCCAGCAGCCATTCTTTTGATCGAGGATACCAATCAAAATACTCTTTCTGTGAGATCAGATGAGATAATGTGAGATACTGTATGTGCAAATGCTTCATAAAAGGTAAAGTTATTAAATAGTAATGGTTATTAATATAGTCTCCATTGCCCCAATGAGTGATTGCTCTATTTCTAATGACCCTTAACCTTGATTGGTATTTCCAGTAACTCATGCCAAGCCCGTTTGCCCTGCCCACCAGCTGATTCATTATGATAGTCATCTTACCAGGGATCCAATTTTTCATGGCCCTAACTGCCATTCCAGATACCCACAAGCGATCAGCCTAGCGCTTTTCCTGTGTCCCTCCCTGCTCCTTTATGTGGTGCATTCAAGATGGTTCTTGAAGTAATGGAGAGCCAGCTTGAACCGGATCTGGGCATCGGTGTTAGTCCGGTACGTGCTGTAGATCTTCTCTAGGGTGGCCAGATCCAAGTCCGCCGCTGGAGTTCGGGACTGGTGACCTACGGTCACATCTGGACATGACCCCACGAACAGACTCCCTAGCCCGTCAATAAAGAACTCTGCAAAGACAGGGAGAGCAGAAGGAGTCAGGAGCGGCCACCAGAGACCGAGGTCCTATTCCAGGTCTTCGAGGAGAGTCCTGGGGAGAGGACATGGTTTATACCCTGGGGAGATTCAGCTCCATGTGAAGCCGACACCCTTAACTCTAGGAACCCGCCCGTGCTGATGAGTTGAAAGGAAATGAAAAAGCTCATTTCTCAGGCAGTGATGCGGGTGCAGAGGCAGAGAGGCACAGATTAGCTTTCCAACTGGGACAGAACTGTGGATTCCAGGGCTGAAGGAAAAAGGGAAAAGAGAGAGAGTGGTTAAGTAGGAAAGAATTTCTGGAAAAAGAGAACATGAAGCAGGGTGGGAAAAGAGGGAGAAGACAGAGCCGTAGGGGAAGGAAGGGGGAGGGTATCTCGGATAGGCAGAGACAGCCTACGGGAGACGCACAAGTCACGGAGAGAAGGAGAGGGAGGCAAGAGAGACCCTGAGCTCCCTAGTTTGGGATGAAAGGGGAAGGAGACCCCCTGCTGCCTGGGCAGGCGATCATGATCAGTGGGGTACGGCCCTTGGGAAGAACAAACTTCTGAGGCTAATTCACAGCCCAGCTCCCTTCCACACTCTTCCAGCCTTCCCACCTGAGTGAGCCACTCGTTGCAGGCGAGGATCAAAGCCAACTCTTTGGAGTCGCTCCGTGTGGGCCAGGAAGAAGTTGACAACGCCACTGGTCACCACACACCCGGGGAAGCCTTCCAGGGGCTGGAAAGATCCTGTCCTCTTGTGAAGGCAGTCTCCGTTCTCACTCTGTTCCAGCAACAGCTTAAACTGGAACACATTGCCCTGCACACTGCCCCCTACCTAGTCAGCGGGCAGAGAAATCCATGTTAGAGAGTACATACTTGACATCCATCCTGCCGCCTCCAGGAAGCCTTGCTGGACTGCACCTTAGTTATAACAAGAACTGCATCCTTTCTTTATCTATCCTCCCAAATTATCCCTTTTTTATCCCATATTACTCTTTCTCTTTTTTTTTTTTTTTTTTGAGACAGAGTTTCACTCTGTTGCCTGGGCTAGAGTGCCATGGCGTCAGCCTACCTCACAGCAACCTCAAACTCCTGGGCTCAAGCGATCCTCCCGCCTCAGCCTCCCAAGTAGTTGGGACTACAAGATGCGCCACCATCCCTGGCTAATTTTTTCTATATATTTTTAGTTGTCCAGCTAATTTCTTTCTATTTTTAGTAGAGATAGGGTCTCGCTCTTGCTCAGGCTGATCTCGAACTCCTGACATTGAGTGATCCTCCTACCTCGGCCTCCCAGAGTGCTAAGATTACAGGCGTGAGCCACTGCGCCTGGCCCCGAATTACTCTCTTTTTACTGTTGTGGCCACCACTTTCACTATGCTACTATTGGGTCTTTTGGAACTTTTTCTTTCTCCCTACCCCAAAAAATCTTGGTGTAAGCAGCACTTACCCCAAGTGCAAAGGGCAGACAACTACCACCTGTACTCTGCTTATACGACAGCAAGCTCACCCTTTCCAGAAGGTTACTCACTCCCTTCCATTAGGAGAGCAGTGTTGGAGTGCACGCAAGAGGTGTCCTATGCCCACTAGTCCATCTCTGGGGCCCCCACTTGTTAGGTTTCTTGTGGGGAGCAGTTTGTCTCAAGCTGTCTTCCTCCCATTCTCTGTCTGTTCCTGGCTTACCTCTCTGAGCTGCCTCTCCACGTGCTCATGGGCAATATGTGTATTTGCACTTGAGCCTGAGCAGAACAGGATGAACAAGGACATCTATTCCCGAAACAACTTTAATCCTCTAAGGATGACCTGGTAAAGTCTGCTCATTGTCCCTCATCACCTGTTTTTTCCTTCTTCCTCTTAGTAAGTGAATTCTCTAAGATATAGTCAACCAGCCAACTGAAGACTGCGTTTCCCCGCCTCCCTTGCAGCAAGGTTTGACCACGTGACTGAGTTCTGGATGAAGGGATATGATTTAGAATTCATGTGTGCAACTTCTAGACCACATCCTTAAAAGAAACCTGCCTGCCCTCCACTGCCTCTTTCCCCCTTCCTTCTGGCCATGTAGCCGGGGCCCAAGAGGATGGTGGAGCCACAAGAAAAGGTCCAGGATGATCCTGGAAGCTGACTCAAGTGCCTGTGTGGCCTGTTACACGAGCAGGAACTACACCTTCTCTCATGCTTAAGCTGTTGTGAACTGGTCTCTACAAGTCACCAACGGACGTCTTAGTTGATCCAGATGCTTTGGGCACTGTACACTTGCAGTAAGAGATAACTGTGGTCATCACCCCACTTACCTTCTTATCCGCTTCTTTTTCTTCTTCTCATTTCTTTTTTTTTTTTTTTTTTTTGAGACAGAGTCTCACTTTCTTGCCTGGGGCGAGTGCCATGGCGTCAGCCTAGCTCACAGCAACCTCAAACTCCTGGGCTCAAGCGATCCTCCTGCCTCAGCCTCCCAAGTAGCTGGGACTA
>CAUYSK010085545.1:0-97486 GCA_963575035.1 Avahi laniger | reverse complement strand
ATAAATAAACTTCACATGGTTAGTACTCTTAATAATATGCCACCCCTAAAAAGGGCAGGTCTAATCATACCAGCTGACAGTAGGCAAACAGGAAAATCAAGCTGAAAGCAGGGTTTACCTGGTTACAAGCATTAGCCACAGAGTTTCCAATCATGCCCCACCCCCACCTCAGTCCATGATTGTCCCTTGTCCTGCAGATCAGAGTTAGGGACAGGACAGAGGTAGAGGACCTTCCCTGCTCCTACCTGCTGAAGTGTCAGGTGAGACTGCTCAAAGCCCACGTGGAAGAAGTTGCCAAGGAAGGGCAGGCGCCAGGGCCCTGGCGGGTAGTTCTTTCGCCGCTGTCTTTTGAAGAAGTCAGCAAAGATGAGAAAGGCGACAGCACCCAGCAGCAGAGTCTGGGGATGGAGCATTGTCCAGAGGGCGGCCGCCAGGGAACCCATCGCCGTGAGCAGGCCCAGGACGTCCACTTGTTCCTCTGAGGCCTGAGAAGGCTGCTGTCCCTGCCTGTCCCCGCCCCCGCACTTCAGTACCGCCTGTGCTACCCTTTGCTCTCATTGCCCCTGCTTTGAGGAGAACCGCCCTGGCCCGCCTCACTCCCAGCAGCGCCCTTGCTCCAAACCGCACCCTGTCAGTGCCAGACCCCAACCACCCGTCCCCAAGCCCGGCCCTCTCTCAGTGCCCGCCCACAACCCCTCCTCTAGCCCGCCCCTTTTCTCCGGGCCCAGTCCTCTGCTGCACCCAGGGAAGATGCCAGCGGCTGGATTCCAGGGAGAACACAAGGGGAATTTGGAAAAGGCCAGGCTGGAAGTGGTTTCTTTTGTGTGTAGAAAGCTCATCTTCCTGGAACACCATTGGGGCTCTTGGATTTATGGTTTCAATGCATTTCAGAGAGCGCCACGGATATTGGAGTTCATGTTTTTCTAGAGCCTTCTCCCCAGTGATTGGAACTGTGCCTGGTAAACAGTGATGGCCAACAGCAGCACCTAACAATTCTTTGGGCTCTTACTATATGCCAGGCAGCACACTCACCTCTACAGAAATTATTTCATTTTGACAAAATTCTTCAGGAGATGCTCTTGTTAGTCTCATCTTGCAGTTGAAGAAACTGGTTAAGTATTAAGTACTTACAGCTAAAGGAGGTCCCCTGTTTGAAAGTGTTTGGAGATTAAAAGGCATTACAGCATTACAGCTCCTAGCACTGAGCGTAGTCCATGATAAGTGCTTGGTTATTATTTGTTGAAAGGATGTCTTAGTCCTGGACCTTTCTGGTTTGCTCTGTGAGGCTCCTCTCTAAAGCCACAAGAGTGCAAGGCCTCCAGGTTGTAACCTGCCATTCCGTCCCTCAGGTGCCCACTTGGTGCTCACCATTTGTGAGACTCAAAACATGAAGCACAGTTCTGGAATAGTATAGCATAGTACACACACATGTACTCAACACAGAGATATGCATTCTGTTTAAAATCTTTTATTAAGAAGATATAAAATAAAAGAGAAGTCTCATTCAATCTTTCCAAAATGCAGAGAGCAATACTCGTAAGAGATTAACTTGTATATTTGAGTCCACATTTTCCTGTTTTACTTCAGCTATTATGCATCTATGCAATGTTTCTAATATTTACATATATTATTTTTAAAAGAATTATTCTACAACTGTTTTTTTCTTACCCAGTATTATGTGCCTGAGATCTATCCTGATTGATACATTTGGCTGTAATTCATTCAATTTAATAGCTAATCATTCTCAAAGAAGGTGAAAATAAAATAAGAAGGAAAAAATAAAATAATAGCTAGGTGGTGTGCTAGTACTATACCACCATTTGTTGACTCATTCCGATGTCAATGAACACTTAGGATTGCTATCTCCCTCCTTCCCTTTGGAATGTTTTTTTCTTTTGCATTAAAAACAATGCTACAGGAAGATGACTTTCATCATGGCAGCATGAGGAGCTCTGCAGAACCTCTTCCTAGTAAAAATCCATAACTGATCAAAATTATTTATGAAACCCCAACCATTTATGTCTCTGACAATTGTTCTAAAGACATAAAGTTAATGAAGAAATTTTCTCTAAGAAAAATCTGCTAAGCCTTTGTAAAAAGAGCAAAAGTCTGTGGCATTTGAACACTAACCACTGACTCTCTCAGTCCCCAGGTCGTGTGACAGAAGGTCAGTTCTAGACAGGTGTGGGCAAGAGCACTTTCCTTAGCTCCCACTTGATGGCTACAGTATCTCCCTGAGAAGGAAAGGCTGCAAACATTTCTCATACTCTCTACTCCATGCTGCAGAAACTCCATTCCTGGCAAGACTGAGAGATCCAGGGATATCCTCCTCCATCCACCCACTTCTTGTAGGGCAGAAACATTACCCCAGGACAGTAGACTGAGAATACTGGACCTTCACCACAGCTTGCACATAGGATAGAGTTCCTGCACTGAAAGAGGTTAGCCACAAAGACTAGAGAGTGATGCCCCAAACAATAGAGATTTTGGTGGTAAGCAATTAAGAGGAGGCCTGTAGCTCCAAGAGAACAATTAGCTACACCATAGGCCAGTTAGAGGTCTACAAAGGGCTATCAGGGAAAGAGAAAGCTAAGAAGAGTCTTCCTGGGGCCAGAACAAATCCCAAAGACTGGACTTAAAGACTGTTTCTGAGAAGCTCAAATTGAATTGGATCAGCTTGTGAAACAATTTGTGGCCCAGGCATGGATGAAAACAATAGAGCAATCAGCTGGTAGTTATTGGAGATTAAGAATTGAGTGTAATACCTGCAGAGACAGATAGCTTAAAAGAGAACAAGAAAAAGACAGTCAAAGAGAGCCCTGCTAAAACCAATGTTATCCTACTGGGACTGTGTGCACACTCACATCTCTGTCAACAGAGACCTAAGGTCATAGACTTTACACTTTAGGGGAATTAGTCCAGCCTAATCAATAAGCAAATAAAAGTATAAACAACAAGAATCGCAGGGAGAGGGGACAGATCATTAACTAGAATTGCTATAATATATTATCAAAATTGTATGATTTTCAAGACAAAATTACAAGACATGCAAAGAAATAGGAAAGTGTGACCCAGATAGATTAGCCTTCTTGTCTCACCTAAGGTGATGTGAGAGACTATAAGACATTTGTGAAATCACAGCCCACAGGCATGGCTTACTGACAGAAAGACCTAATCATGGGACTATGAAATGCTTTCCCTCCTTCCATATATTACCACTACATCAATAGAGTTCCTCTATAACAACAGGGGAGTACAACTGCAAATACTGCATATGTTAGATCTTATTTGAAAAGGAGTCTCTAAGGAAACCCCAGCACAACAAGGGAGACCAAAACACCACCACCAGAGGAAACTTTAGCTTCTGACACCTACCATTAGAGCAAACAGCAAACATAGTTTATCTCCTAGCCAGGTAAACACAAAACCTCACACTAATGGAATATTTACCTCAGATTTTTTTGCCCAGTACATTATGTCCAGCTTACAAAAAAAAAATTACAAAGCATACTAAAAGACAAAAGAACACAGTTTGCAGAGACAGAGCAAGTATTGGTACTAGATTTAGATATGACAGAGATAATGGATATATCAGACTCGTAATTTAAAATAACTATGGTTAATATGCTAAAGCCTTTAATGGAAAAAGTGAGCAATATAAAAGAATGGATGGATAATGTAAGCAGAGAGATGGAAACTCTAATAAAGAATCTAAAGAAAATGCTATTAATCAAGAATAAATTTGATGGGTTCATCAATGGACTGGCCACAGTGGAGGAAAGAATCAGTGTGCTTGACAAAATGTCAAAAGAAATTTTCAAAACTGAAAAGGAAAGAGAAAAAAAGAGTGAAAAAATCAGGACAGAATAATCAAGAGCTGTGGGACAATTACAAAAAGTGTAATGGATATGTAATGAGAATATCATAATAAGAAGAGAGAAAGAAACAGAAGAAATATTGGAAGTAATGATGACTGAGATTTTTGAAAATTAGTAGCAAGCACCTAATCACAAATCCAGGAAGCTTATAGAACAAAAAGTAGGACAAATGCCAAAAAATATGGTATACCCAGGCATATCATATTCAAATTGTAGAAAATCAAAGACAAGGATAAAATCTTGAAAGAGGCCAAAATAAAATAAATGTTCAGTTGTCAAGATCATGACAGAGCAAGTAACCACAAATTGATTTCTGCTCAGTGTAACTCAGATTATGTACTGATTTTTAAAAAGTGATGAGAAGCCCTGAATATTAGTTCAGACGGAGGATAAGCTGTTGTAACAATGATCCCAAATATATGTGATTGAAACAAGACTGTAGTTTGCCTCTGAATCACAGAACATTCCAGAGATAAGCAGCTGGTCCAGCCACCAGGTAGGTGGCTCTGCTTCGGGAAGTCTCCAGGGTTCCAGGTTCCTTTTGCCTTGTTACTTCTCCATCCCCTACAGTATAGCCTTTGTCTCCAAGGGCATGCCTGGATCAACAGCACCACGTCCACATTCTAGTCCATTGGGAGAAGAATGCTAAGATGGTAAGTGGCTGTTTTTTAAAAGTCATTATTTGGAAATTGTCCTTATCATTTCCACTCATATCTCATCGGCCAGAACCTAGCAATGTGGCCGTGACTAGTTAGCAAGGGAGGCTGGCAAATGCTGCTTCTAGCTGGAAGCCAGGTATTTACCTAAAAATCTGAGGCATCCTATTGCTAAAAGGAAAAAAGGGGGCAATGGATAGTGTAGAGGAGTAACTAGTGCTAATCATAGGTTTTGTGCCAAGCATATTGGAAACCAGCTGAAAACACAGGTATCTTATAGGCCAAACTCGTAACTCAGGTAGTTTGTATTGGATCAAAGTTGCAAGACTATGTGTGTTCCACGTAATTTAGTCTCAGGTATCAGGGGCTGCAAGAGGTCCTCCTCTCTTGCCCCACCTACCCTGTTGTTTTATCTTAATCATGAAGATTTTTTTTAATACCTTTAAGTAAAGGTATGTGACTGATATAAACCTGTTTCTGCCACAGTCCTTACATCTCTCTGCCTGTCTCACCAACGCTAAGGCCAGACCTCAGAGCCAGATTCCTTTCCCAAGATCCTCTGACTCCCATGTTCAGGGGACGCTTCTTGCTTTATTTAATAAGTGTTACCTTCATGTCCCTCTTTTGGGATGAAGGGCCATGATCCCTTTAATTTCTTAGGCTGGTACTTTGATAAACTCCAAGTACACTGGTGTAGAGTAGAGATGTAGTTCACTCTCAGAGAGGTAAATAGTGGGAGGATTACGTTGGCAGTAACTGTCCTGTGGTTCCCACCCAATTTAGCCTGTTCTTCCTCTGCCTTTTTCACAGTCTGAGCAAAGGTTTGTAAAGGTGGGTGACAGGTCTTTGACCTTGTTCACAGAATCACCCCTGAATTCTATTTTAAAAAACTTTTCCTAAGTGCTAGACTATGTGGGATGGACTTTCCATTTCTTAAGGACCCTGTGCCTTCACTTTTTAAAAGCTGGTGAGTACTGCGCCTAACTCAAGCCACAGAGGGAGAAGATCTTTGAAGCTTTCTTGCAATGAGACACCTGAGTGATGTAGAGAGGTGTCTAAAGGTCACGAATGCTTGGTTAGCAGGCTGCTATAGTGGAAGTTCATTCAACAGTTATTGGATGCTCGCAATGTGGCAGGTCTCAAGTTGGCAAAGGAGATACAACAGTGAGTGAAAATAGACGCCTGTTCTCATGGAGCTTACTGTCTAGTTGCCCAAAAGAACATGAGTTCCCAGATCCAAGGTTAGTCCTTACGGATTTCAAATGGCCCCTCTCTCCTGAAGCCCACTGTAGTATACAGATCATTGTAACTCACTCCCTGAGAGCTGCTATCTCTAAGCTTCTCATAGTTGGAAGTCCAGTCTGGATTGTTCATTTTGCTCACTAGTCCCAATTATGCTGTAATATTGCTTGTTATACTGTCGTTTGCTGGATTTTATTTCCATGATAACGCAGCTATCTGTGTGGAAAGTAATCACCAAAATATCTTACTTGGTTTTAAAGCTAGTTAGATTCAGGTGGTCAGTCATGAACTAAAAACGCATCCCCAAAACTCTTTTCCTTTTTTAATATAACACATCAGTCTTTTAAAAAATAACTTTGTTGTAGTAAATTGATATATTAAATAAAATAAAGTAACGCACTTATAGGGTACAATTTGATAAATTATTAAGAGAGAAATTAAACATTTTGAACTAAAAAATAAAAATGCAGCATAACAAAGTTTGTAGGATGCAGGAAAGCAGTGCTTTGTGGGATATTTATAGCACTAAATGCATTTATTAGAAAAGAAGAATGATATATTAAAATAAAATCAATAGCCTAAGTCTCCACTTTAAAAAATTAGAGAAAGAAGAGCAATAAAAATCTAAGGCAAGCAAAAGGAAAAAATAGCAATTAGAACAGAAATCAATAAAATTGAAAATAGCAAAACAAGTAAAGAAAATTAACAAAGCCAAATGTCAGTTTTGAAACACCAAAGATCTTTGAAAATTGATAGACCTCTAGCCAGGCTAACCAAGAAAAAATAGAGAAAACACTAGTTACTGATATCATAAATGAATGAGGGGCCATCACTACTGATCTTATGGACATTAAAAGTACAACAAAGGTGTATGTGAGCTCTATGCTCACCAATTCATCTATAAAAATTGCCCCACAATGATGCAAAGTACTCATAATAGGAGAAACTACGAGTGAGCGGGAGAGAGAGGGTGTAATTTTCCGTATGCTCTCTTCCATTGTCTGTACACCTAAAACAGCTCTAAAAAATAATGTCTACAAAAAATCAAATTATATCATTCTTTATTGTATCAATGCTCAATTTCCTAAATGTGATAATTTGTTGTGATTGTGTAGAAATAGCCTTATTTTTAGTATACTCATGCTGAAGTGCTTTGGGGTTAGGTATTAGGATGTTTATAACGAACTCTCAAATCAGAGGAGGGGAGAGAGAGAGAGTGAGACTGAGAGGTTGAGGGATGCAGAGGAGAGAATAACGGCACAAATGCATAACGCGTGAACAGCTAGGGAATCCGGGGGAGGCTCTAACGTTGCACTATTAACAATTCTAATGTAGGCTTAAAATTTTCAAAATAGAAAATTGGGGAGGAAAGATTAGAGGGCACTATAGTATAAAGAGAAGAAAGGTGATAGGTCACCAGTTTATGTTCTCTTCCTGGTTTTGTTCCTTAGTAGGTGTAGGAGTTTCAGGAAATAATTTAACCTTTATGAACTTCACTTTCTTCAATAGTAAAATGGAGACCAACAATTTTTATTTTTATCTTCCTCAAAATTAATTATAGGACATTCCAGGGAGATAATGACCGTAAAAATGATTTGTGAAGTGTTATTATTATATCTTATATTTATTAAGGGGCTCTCTTTCTTTAGCATTTATTTTTTGTATCAATTATTTGGCATTCTATATGAAATTGCTCCACTTGCAAACTTTCAACTTAATAACTTTCATGAATTCAAGTAATGCTATGCTCCAAAACAACAGTATCAACTCAGTCCATCATATATGCATGTGTGCACATGGATTATTGACCACCTGTACATTTAAATTCTTGAATGATCTATAAATATTATTAATCTAATGTATTTTATAAGTACAGAATAAAGCAACGAGAGTGATGAAAGTACTAGCAAGACAAAGGTGTTATTAAATATTTCATTGGCGATTAGAGATGAGAAAAATTGAAAGTGATAAAAATATGTGTTGTATATATAAATAGAGTGAAATATTTGATTCTCAGGAATGAAGATTAAAGCAGATAAGCACAAAAAGATCAACTCTAGATAAATTAAAAAGAGGAATGATTGCTAGACTAACTGGAAACTCAGAGACCAGGCTTAGAAATCGACGAGATCAAGGTTTGGTTAAGGACATCTCCAAGCATCTGGGCCCAGGAACCACTGCACTATCTCACTCGGTGCTGCCACTGGAAAGAATGAACTATGACTCACTTTTCTGTCATCTTTCAGCACTCCAAAGTTTGACTGGAGACCCCTGCTGGCCTGGCTTAGGTTATATACAGTTATGCCCCGCAAAATGACATTTTAGACAACGACGGCCTGCGTATATGACAGTGGTCCTATAAGATTATAGTGAAGCTGAAAAATTCCTAATGCCTCTTGACATTATATTTAAAGCAAATTCTTGCATGAGTTTGTCTGCAGGGAAAATTCATAAAAGGAGAAGAACTGGGTGAAAGGGTATGCTCCTTTAAATACTGATAAATATGACTGCATTTCCCTGACAAGAGTCTCTACCGCTTATGTACAAGAACATCTGTTTCTCCCCTGCTTGTCAACTCCGAGGTTGAGATTTTTTGGCAATTGGATTAGTAAAAAATGACTTTTATTTCATTTAAATTTTATTTTTTGTTATTTTTAGTGGCATTATTTTAAAGCTCAAAGGTGATATTGTACCTACTTTTTAAAAAATTATTTGCATTTATTTTTCTCCAAAACCATGATTTCACCCAGTTTTTTCTATTGGGTAACTGACCCTTTTCCTGTTGATTTGTATACACTATAATATATTAAGAAAACTAGACATTTATCTGTTATTAATGTTGCTAGTATTTTCCCCATATTTTTTCTGATCTTTGACTTTGATTATAGTATTTTTACCATGTAGAAATATCTGTTTTTTAAATGTAGTCAGAATTATTAATCTTTTTTTTTCAGCCTTCACAGCTTTGTGTCATGCTTAGAAATACTATCCCTACTGCAATAATCTAATTCCCCCATATTTTCTTTAAGTTCTTTTGTGGGTTAATTTTTACTTTAATATGTTTGACTATTTGACACTTATTTTGCTAGGAAAAGTAGGCAGAGATGTAACTTCATTTTTTCCTTTTTGGCTATTCAATTTGTTAACTAGCCTGTCTTCTTCTTACTGATTTGAAATGCTATCTTCATCAGAAAGTAAAATCCCCCCACCACCCCTATAATCTGTCTGTCTCCCTAGCTCAACCTATTTGGGTCTCCTTTTGTTCTGTCCTCCATTGATCTTTGTATCTACTCATGCTAATTTGAGCCTTTTTTGAAATTACAGAAGTTTAACTATTCTCTTCAATGAATTTTAGCCTTAGTCTTCCTACTCCCCAATTTTCCTTTGTTTCAGATTTTCCTGGTTATTCTTTTAATTTTGATTTTCATCATAAACTTGGGAATGAGCTGGTCTAGCCAATTATAAAAAAAATCCTGGTGGTAACTTGATTAGGATCCTATCAAACCCGTTCCTCTTGCAGTCTTCCGCGTCTCAGAAGTGAGAAGTCCATCCTTCAGGCTTTTCAGGCTGAGAAGTTTTGAATTATCCTTATTTTCTCTCTTCCTTACACTCCAAATGTAAATCAGCAAATCTAGCTGAGTCTACCTTCAGAGTATATCCAGGAGCCAATCATTTCTCACTGCCTCCACCACTAACATTATTTCCCTAACCACCCTGATGTCTCATCGAGATTACTGGAAAAGCCCAGTTTTCCTGCTCCTGCGGTTGCCCTGTGAACATTCATGCACATTCATGCCAGAGTAGTTCTTCAAAAACCACATCAATTCATGTCATTCCACTGCATATGTAGCTGTCTAGTGGCTTCCCGTCTTGCTTAAAGTAAAAGTCACAGTCCTCATGATGTCCTGAATGTGACCTGACTTTTGTCATCTCTCTGACCTGATCGAGGGCTCCAACCTCGCTTCCGTCTGCCGTGGCCACGCTGCCCTCCTTGACTGCACACACTCCCGAGTCCGGGCCTGTGCACCGGTTCTTTCCTCTGCCCACAGAGCTCTTCCCCAAGATATTTGCACAACCTTCTCCCTAACCTCCTTCCGGGCTTTGCTCAGAAATTATCTTCTCAGTAAGGATTTCTCTAATACCCTATGTAAAACTGCAACTCCTCTCCCTCCTGCTTTACTTTTTCTCTATAAAATTAATTCTCATTTAACATACTACGTGTTCTATGGTTTATTCTCTCTCCCTCTGCTCCCCACTAGAATGCAAGCTCCACGAGAGCAGAGCTTTGTGTCTGTTTTGTTCACTGCTATATCGCTAATTATTAGCACATAGTAAATACTCAAGAAATATTTATTGACTGAGTCACTAGATGTGGAAAAAAAGGGAAGAAGAAAAATTCTTACTCTAAGAAGTACAGAAAATAAAGAAATCTGAAAGAGACATTAAAGTATGCAAATATTTTTAAAGATAATGAAAAGATTAGATTTCACAAGGTAAAAAATGGAATAGTTTACACATAACAAAGTAACTTTTATATTTACAGTAACATCAGTACAATTTCTAAATATGAAAATGTTATCTTTGAAATTATAATGATAACACCTAATGCATATGGTTCTTATCCACTACCGGCAACTTTTGAAGCATTTAAAAGCATTTTTAAAGAAACTAATTTAACCCGAGGAAGGTTAACCTGATGGGAAAACCGAGGCATAAAAGTGAAGGACCTTGCCCCAAATTATTCTTCCATCAGGTGGTAAAGACAGGACTCAGCCCCAGGCAGTCTGTCTCCTGACCACTATTCTGTTCTGATTCTAGCTATTAATACTTTTATTCAACAATTCTATTATGCTTTCTCTGGCCATGCCCCTCCTTGAGACTGATTTTTTAATCTATAACATGGAGCGTGTGGAGTTAGGCTATCTAGTGTGCTGAATTTTGTAAAGCAAATGCTGTTTACAAGGTCTGCCAGTGGTCGTACTGCCAAGTTCTGTGGGATGTCATCTGTGTATTTTGAAAACTAAAAAGAACAGATTAGAATTCGACCTCAGGAATCCCCTGGGCTATTTAGTAAAAACCTACAAAGCAGCGTTAATCTCCGAAAAAGTGCATTCTCCCAAAGACAGGCAACACAGCCCAGCACCCAAAAGTGCAGTTATTTGAGACGCTCAGCTGAAATCTGGTTGAAGTTCTGAGATGAGCCATACAGCTTCTGGGATGCAATGGGTTGAGACCGCCCCCGAGTGGTCAAAATGTGAAACTACAGATGCAAGCCAAATCCCTCAGTTGCTGGGAGAAACTCAGCTATTCCTATTTTCCTGTTTCCTTCCAATCACTCTGTTCCCACAGTGTACTCTTCTAAAGCCCTTGAAGAGACTCTGGCCGTACCAGTATGTTTATAGAGAATACCCATTCATTTTCTAAACTGGCTACAGGACAAGGTGCAAATTCCTAGAAAGCACAGCATTGCTAACACGTCAAGATCTGGGGCCAGCTTACCTTGACACGCTTGGCTCTATCTACCCGCATCTGTCTATTTCGTGTACATGCAAGGCACGTGTACCACTTTGGGCTTCTGCATGTGCGATCCTGCAGTCTGGAATGCCTATGCATCCCTTTGTACTAGAAGTAATCTCTATAATCTTTGAAAACTCAGCTAAAATAATTCTTGTGATCCTTATGTCTCTGCCACCAAGAGCCAGAGTTATTTTGGGAGAAATTCAATGCTTCATTTGGCCTTGCCTCTCCAAGACTCTTGGACTGTGCACCCCACTAGAAAGCTGGTACCCTTTGTTTTCAAACTTTCTTAATTGCATTTTTAAAACAATTATTATAATTCTGACACCCTTATTTGCCACTTTGGTGACTGAAATCTCCTCGTAGATGATTTCCCTGTCTTCATTCTTCTCTCCTTCAATCATTCTGTAAGCAGTAGTGTGAGGAGTAGGTCCCAAACCTGATATTATTAGGCCACTATTTTACATGAAATTACATCCATCACTTGCCAGAGTATCGTGGTTATGCACATCTACTAGTAAAAGACTACCTTTCAGAATATACCTACAACATAGATTTATTTAGGTATTTATAAATCATATGCCTGTATTATTATGGTTATAAATTAGGTATGCTATAAAACATACAAAAATAAAAATTAAAGAAATAAAAATGCAGCAATACTTAAAATATTTTTATTAACAGCATAAAAAACCTTATGCACTAATATTCATATTTCTGGTGAGAGCCATGTGATTGGGTTTATTTGATTATTTTTGAAAATCTCAGCTCAATGCTATGTTATTCTACTTTCATTTTATTTGAGTACTTCATTTTAATGAATATTGTAACAATGTTATTATCAGAAAAATATTCAGCATCCTGATGGAGAGTCTTGTGAAACCTTTGGTGCAAATAAATACAAATCCGCTTTGGAAATCACCAACCTAAAGAAAGGAATCCAAATTCTCCAGATGGCATTCCAAAGTCTTTGAAGGCTGGCCCAGCCTATCCTTCTGCCCTATCTCTGAGTGTTTTCTCCTTTATTCCTGACATATTTGATCTCACACCTATTGGACAACTCATGGGTCCGTGGAAAGCCACATACCTCCACATTTCTATGCCCTTGTGTATGTGTGAAATGTCCTTGATCCCCTCTGTGTCTGCCATGGATTTCTAGTCATCTTTCAGAAGTATGGATGGATGTAAAAGCCATTTACCTTTGAGTTTTCCCAAATCCTACCCTGACCCTAGAATCCATTGCTTCCTCATGTGGTGCTTAGATAACTGTGGTACATTCCTTTGACTGTGACTTTTTTTTAGTGTATTGAAGAATTTTGGTTTGTTTGTCTCAGTTTCCTGCTAGACTTGAGGGAAGAAACTGTATATCCTTGACAATCTTCCCATTTTGTGGTAGGAGTTAAAATAATGTTTGTAGAGTGAATAAGTGAGCACCAACATCTACTATTAAGTCTGCAGGCTGAGTATGTCTCCCAAACCATGCTATCATGAATAAACCCCAGTCACTCCCCATCACTAAAGGGGGCAAGTCTTAATTTCTGTAGTGGGAGACCTTGAACTCCTGTGTCTGGGAGCTTTTGCTGCTTCTCCTTTGCAGGAGCCTTCTAGCCAGGGATTTTCTTAATGTCTCCAGTCACCTGGGAGTATTCTGCACCATACTCTCAGTTCTACCCCAGGACCGCTGCTGTTGTCGGCCCTATTACGTTCATGGGGGAAGGAGGGGACTATTGCATTGACATTCTTGGATACTCAGTTTTTTTCTTTTTTTTTTTTTTTGAGGCAGAGTCTTGCTTTGTTGCCCGGGCTAGAGTAAGTGCCATGACATCAACCTTAGCTCACAGCAACCTCAAACTCCTGGGCTCAAGCAATCCTCCTGCCTCAGCCTCCCGAGTAGCTGGGACTACAGGCATGCGCCACCATGCCCGGCTAATTTTTTCTCTATATATATTTTTAGTTCTCCAGATCATTTCTTTCTATTTTTCTAGTAGAAACGGGGTCTCCCTCTTGCTCAGGCTGGTTTCGAACTCCTGAGCTCAAACAATCCACCCGCCTCGGCCTCCCAGAGAGCTAGGATTACAGGCGTGAGCCACCGCGCCCGGCCTCAGTTTTTTTCTTTTTTTCTTTTTTTTATCCTGTTGTTCTCTATCGTCTGACCTAACTAGACTTTCAGGGACGGGAAAGGGGCATCGTCCAATTCAAAGGCCAGAACAAGAGATCAAGACTCTCTAACAATTAATGAATTGCACCTTGGGCTGCATGGTCTGTTACTGACTTGGTATTACTAGCTCTCCATCTGAAAACTCTAAGAAGCCACGACTCCTTTCCCAGCATCCTCTTCCTGTACGATTTTCGGTTAGAGCTTGCCAATGAGCAGCGCCAGCAGGATATTTGGAAAGAGGAAGGAAGAAGACACCATTCTCCAGCGTCCATCGCAGCCCTAAGCGAGGGCAGATAAGGAGTTCCCAGAGGTTTTCCGGGGAGCCCTAAAGACCACTTGCTTTGCTGCTACAGGCCGGCACAGCTGGGGGAGCTTCCCGGAGATCTTGGTAATCCATCACCGTTACAGTCGGCTCTTTAGAACACTTTCAGCTCCTCGGGCTGAGTTTTCAGGGTTGGCTTTCCTGCATTTGCTCCCCCAGGTTTGCCAGTGATGGCTAAGTCCTTTATCCCTAGAAAACTTGGAGTTCTTTCTGCTTTTGTAACCAAACTCCACCACCTCTGTGGTAGTGAAGTTTATAGAATGAATTAGATAGCTGGGCTGTTTACCAACCACAGCAGGTATCTAAATTACTCCTAAACTTGGTGGCTTAGAACAACAGCCATCTCATTGCTCCCGATTCTATGGGTCAGGACTTTGGGCAGAGCTCAGCAAGGATGTTCACCTCAGTTCTATGAGCTCCTGTCTGCTGTGGCTCAACTGAGATGAGGAGATCCAAGGTGGTCTCATCTGACGTCCGAGGCATTGATGCTGGCTGTCTGCTGGGGCACCTCGATTCTCTACATGCCTCTCTGCCCACATGGTCTGGCTTCAGTCTTCCAGCTGGAATTTCTTTCCATGATGGCTAGCTTCCAAGAGGACAAAAGTGGAAACTGCCAGGCTTCTTGAAGCCTGAGCCTGAACTGCCGCAGCATCACTTTTGCCGCATTCTGTAGCTCAAAGCCAGTAACCAGCCCAAATTGAAGGGAGGGGAAATAGAGCCCTCCTATTGAAGAGAGGCATGGCAAAGTCACTTTGTAAGGAGCGTGGTAGGGATTGTCGTGGCCACTTTTGAAATCAATCTCCACGCCAGCTAGGGAACCTGGGGCATCGTAGTGATTTGGTAACGCCCAGGGTTGTTCAGCTCCGAAGTAGCAGGGTCAAAGTTTGACCTTGATCAATTCAGCTCCCATGTTCGTGTTCTTTGCCATTACACTATACTGCTGTATGACTTCCTTTTTATGCATCTCCAGTGCTTTTCCTGGCTACATGTTTGTATGTTTAATACCGCATGGTTTTCAAGGGCCATAAAAATGCCACCTTCCCTGTTAATCTAAGCTCAAAATAAAGTCCCGTAACTTAATCTTCCACAGCACTTCCCTTAAGGTTCTTCACATTTTAAGATAAAGTAAAAACCAGGTAACTAACACAGAACCTTCTTTGAATGTCTTAATACTTTAGTCAGTATATGTGATCTTTATTTTTCACCTTAGCCTGTGAGAATCCTGAACCTGGCCTTGGGTTTTATTATCTCTTTATCTCTTGGGTCATATAGCATAAGATCTAACGGATAACAGTTAACTAACAAATACTAAATGATATTACATGAATGGACATGTGAATGAACCCACCTTATTTTTGAAAAAATTATTCTGATGTCTCAGTACACCAGGAAATATGGGCCCACTAAAATTAAGCTCTTAGGATCTCAGCCCTACTCTTATTAGTCATCTAGGATGCCTCTGGCTTCTCTCCTGGCCTTGCTCTTTCTGCATTCCATGAAGAACTAACTTCCAGCCATGGTTTAGTATCACAGCTTCAGCTCAGCTTTTAATCGTTGGTTTTGACATTCCTGGTTTTGACAGATACTGCCCTCTCAGCAATACTTTGGATTGGATCTCCTACCCCAATTCCCTTCTCTGTCATCCAGACCATAGCTTTGGTCATTTCGTTACAAAATCTCCATAAGAACAGGGACATTGTTTTGCTCACCACTGACTACCCAATACAAAGTTCACTAAATATTATACAGCTTGCACCGAACTGATACCCTTCCCCAAGCCCACCCCAGGCCCTAATGAGCCTGTGGTTCAGACAGAGTGAATGACAGAAGTATATAATGAAGTGCTGTGGGGCTGCCTTTGTGTTTGGGAGGAGCCCAAGGGCAAGTTTTATCAGAAGGGCTTCCCACGAGCCAATAAACGGAGCCATCCCGAGGGAAGCGTGCCTAACATAGCCACAACGAACCTTGTGTAAGAGGGGCCAACTGCTTGCCAATTCTCTATGCATATGGTGTTCTTTTTTTGCTAAACTTCCCTGGAGCTCCTTTGCTTATTTAACTTTTCTTAATAACCAGCAGATGGCTTCTGTCTGGGCAATCATCAGCTGGTGCTTAGCAATGGCAGTTTCAAGAGGAGGCCTGGGACTTGTTAGGGGTGCGGAATCCAGATGCCGACATGCAGAATGCCAGGTGAAGTTATCAGGCGTTGTCTAATTGATGTTGGAGGCAGCGAGGACAGCTGAGAGGGGTATTAGGAAGAACCTCTCCTGGAAGGGGGAGACTGCTGCCCAGAGAGCCAGGCAGAACTGGAGGAGGTAATGTCAATGGCAAACAGGAGCAGCTCTAGAATAGAGACTCATTATTTTTGAGTTCTTAGTATCTGGTAGAATATATTGGGAATATATGTAATCAAGGTACAGTGAATATAAACTGAACTGTGACCCATCATTTATTTGTGTGTTCATCCATCCAACAAATAGTGTGAGTCCCTGCTGTGCATCAGGCCACATCCAAAGCACAGAGGCACGAGAGACACAGCAGTGAGCAAGACATGGTCCCTCCTGTGCTTATCTTTCATTTGCATGATAATGATTAAATGCACTCATGCTACAGAATGAGCAAAAAAAAAATGGTAGATAGTAAATCAGGCATGGAAAGGATATTCAGCAACTGGGAGAGAGTGAAACTCAAAGTTTGTGTAGTCAGAAGAGTGAGCAAAAAAGTGAGACCGTAAGTAAGACCATAGAGTTAGAGGAAACCTAGGAAGGTCAAGGAGAAGCTCTTCTCTGGCCTGCCCAGTTGCTCTTCCTGGTGGGAAAACACAAATGTTGTAACAGGTCATACGTGAGGAAAGTCAAACCTTTTATGACAGTGGGTGGCTGCCCTACGTGTCAGAGTCCAAGCGAGTTCTCCACCTGAACGCTCACTAAGCCCCAGCACCTGTCTAAATGGGGCTTATGGTCCAGTGATGAGTGTGAGAAGCATTCAATTCTGCATTCAGCAAATGTCCATGGAGCATCCCCACTGTGCTAGACACTGTTCTAGGCCCTGGGGCTACAGTGATAATGTTATAGACACTAAAAACAGATCGCCTTCATTCTAGAGAAAAAAAGACGAATGGAAAAGGTGACAAATATATTATATTATTTTGGACAATGATAATTGCTATGAAAGAAAATTAAGTAGAATAAGTGGATAGAGAGAGATGGCAGTGTGTGTATATTTGTGTGGGTGTGTGTATATGTGTGTATGTGTGGAGGGGTACTCGAGTCAGGGTCGGCCTCTTTGAGGAAGTGGCCTTCGAATGCAGATCTAAATGAGTGGCGACGGTATGCCACGTGAAGGTCTTGGAGAGAGTGTTCCAGGTGGGGTAAAGCATTGCGAAATGTTTCTGATATGGTAAATATTTGGTAAGTTTGGAAAAACAGCAAGGAGGCCAGTGTGGTCAGAGTACAGTCCAACAGGAAGCGTAGTAGAAAATGAACCCGCAGTGATAGTCAGGGTCATATCATGTAGGGATTTTTAGGTGATAGTAAGGAGTATGTGTTTTATTTTAGGAGTGACAGGAAGACCTTGGAAGTGTCGGGGCCAGGAATATTGCTGTAGTTTATAGTTCTGTTCACATGTTCTGGCTATCTTTCTGTGGTCCCATGGTAGGATTATACTTTCCAGCCTATGTTTAAGTTAGACATGGTCAATAAAATGTGAGAAATGACATAGGTGTCACTTTTGAGTCAAAGCTTTAAGAGTCAGTATCTTACTTAGCACATTCTCTTTCTCCCTGTTGTGGTATTCATGGAAGAGTGTCATTTCCACTGCTCTGTCATGGGCCTGGATCTCTGCATGACAATACTAACCCAGCCGATCCGCACATCACCTACAGAGGGAGTGAGAACAAAATTATATGAAGCACAGAAATTTGTAATTGTTTGCTATTGCAACACAGCTAAGCCTATCCTGAAAAATACAAATTTCATTTGATTTACATGTTTAAAAATCACTTTGGTCCAGTTAATATGGTGGATAATCTATCTGTCTGCCTATCTGTCTCTCCCAAACTCCACTAATATGAGAGCAAAGTCATAACAATAGACATGAGAAGAGGAGACAACAGAAGATAATAGATGTTAAGACATAAAAAAAGAATGAAGACTAAAGAAAGGAAACTGCTTTATTTCAAAAGCATAAAATAACCACACTGAAGAAGGGAAATAGCAATATAAGTAATGTAAGGACACAATATTTAATTATATACTCTCAGTCTTGGATGGGGTGGGTGGGAAGAAAATGCCAACAAATCCTATACACCTATTCGTAGGTTTATTTATTTATTTATTTTTTTGAGACAGAGTCTGGCTCTGTCATCCTGATGTGCGGTGGCTCCAACTCCTGGCCTCAAGTGATCTTCCCACCTGGGCCTCCCAGAGTGCTGGGATTATAGGCATGAGCCACTGTACCTAGCCATTAGTTTTGCTTTTTTGCAAAAGTATGGGCAAAGCTTTCCTTGAAATATTTTAAATATGTTATAGAATCAAGCCCATGAATAAATATGCTGATATTCTGTTAAATCAAGATTCTCGCTGTGAAAAAAGAGACATAAAATGTGGAATGAAGACAGGCATGAAAGAATCCTGTGGGATAGGTTTAGAATTAGATGTATCAGGTTGGCCTTATAATTTCTAATATATATTGTGTATATGCATGTGTGTGTGTATGCACTCACAAATGTATTAAGTTGGTGCAAAAGTATTTGCAGTTACAAACCATGCATTTTAAATCATTTTAACTAGGTTCATAAATGTCTTTATTAATCAAAATAGGAACCATTATAATCAACACATTTTTGCCAATGAGAAATTGATTTGTTTATTCCTGTAGCGTAAAAATCTGTGTTTTGGGATTCCGCAAACTCTCGGAAAGCATTTTCTGCATCCTGCTGGTTGTGGAAGCGTTTTCCCTGCGAAAAGTTGTTGAGATGCCTGAAGAAGTAAGTAGTAGTCGGTTGGGGAGAGGGCAGGTGAATATGGTGGATGAGACAAAACTTCGTAGCCCAATTTGTTCAACTTTTGAAGTGCTGCTTATGAGAAGTGCGGTCCAACATTGTTATGGAGAAGAATTGGGTCCTTCTGTCGTCCAATGCCGGCTGCAGGAGCTGCTGTTTTCGGTGCATCTCATCTATTTGCTGAGCAGACCTCTCAGATGTAATGGTTTCATCAGGATTCAGAAAGCTGTAGTGGATCAGTCCGGCAGCAGGCTACCACACAGTGGCCGTGACCTTTCTTTGGTACCAGCTTGGCTTTGGGAAGTGCTTTCGAGCTTCTTCTCAGTCCAACCACTGAGCTGGTCATTGCTGATTGTCGTATGAAGGCAACTTTTCGTCGCATGTCACAATCCAATCGAGAAATTGTTCGTCGTTGTTGCATATGAGAAGAGAAGACGACACTTCAAAAGGACAATATTTTTCTAATTTTCAGTCAGCTCACGAGACACCCACTTATCGAGCTTTTTCATCTTTCCAATTTGCTTCAAATGCCGAATGACTGTGGAATGGGCGACACTGAGTTCTTCGGCAACTTCCCGCGTAGTTGTAAGAAGATCCGCTTCGATCATTGCTCTCAGTTGGTTTCCGACGGCCGGCCGTTGTGCTCCTCATCTTCAAGGCTCTTATCTCCTTTGCAAAACTTCTAGAACCACCACTGCACTGTACGTTCATTAGCAGTTCCTGGGCCAAATGCATTGTTGACGTTGCGAGGTGCCTCCTCTGATTTATGACCAATTTTGAACTCGAATAAGAAAATTGGAATTTGCTTTTCGTCTAACATCATTTCCATGGGCTAAAATAAATATAAAATAAACAGCAAGTAATAAGTCATTAGCAAAAAAACATAAAATGAGAAATGGGCATTAAAATGATGTATAAGATAACCACATTTATTTAAGAATGTATTTCAGTGTCAAATGGCAAATTTCAACAATGCTAAAACCACAGTTACTTTTACACCAACCTAATACTTAAGGATAAGGAAGGGCTCTTGCGTGCAAGAGATGTGAGGGAGTGGTGGACCTGGAAAATCAATATTTAATAAAATCATCAAAATGAAAACTGGCTCAGGCAGGAATCATCAATGGATGCTAAATCTTAGGGGACATTTTGATGAGGAGCTGGGTATTTTCATGATCCATCTCCCCGCTCATTGCTTCTTACTTGCAAAGAAAAAAATGGCAACTTCACAGCGGAGATATTGAGCAACACTAGGACCAGGTAATAAAAATGAACCTCACCAATGAGGGGCATGTCTTATACTTCTGATTTTGATACCCCAACAGCAATGCAAAAGCACATATGTGGTATTCTGGGCTGGAACCCATAACCTTAATTTACACACGGGGAAACATCAGATAAACTTAAAATGAGAAATGTTCTATAAAAAAAAATAGAGAAGAGGGTTGGCTGTATTCTTCAAAATGTCAATGCTTAAAAAGAAAAAGAAAGGCCAAGGAAATGTTCCAATTTAAAGGAAACTAATGAGATGCTACATGAAAAAAACAATTCTATAAAGGACACCAAGTATGCTTGTGTGTATATATTTTTTTCTGAACCATTTGCGGGTAAAGTTGTATCTATTAGGACCTCATGTAACTTTATTCTCATGTGGTTTAGAAAAAATATGCACATATATAGATGTGTATAAATATGCATATATGCATATATTATATACATATGTCTATGTACACATGTATACCGGCAGAGAGACAATACAAAAGAGAGAGAGAGAGGGAGAGAGAAAGACAGAGAAGAAGCACTCAGATGATAAAACAAATGGCAAACAGGTCAAAATGTTAATAGTAGGTGAAAATGGATAAAGAGTATATGGGTGTTCTATGTACTATCCTTATTCTTACAACTTTTCTGTAAGTTTGAACTTATTTTCAAATAAAAAGCCAACAGGAAAAGAAAAAAAAGACAACCTTCTGCAGAGCCATTGTGTGGGTCAGTGCTGGAGAGGGTCATGAGAAAGTTTATATTGAATGGCCCATCTTAATTTGAAATTGGTGTGCTCTTTAATGCAACAAACTCAGACATGTATTTCATCTTCCAGTTTATGCACGTGAGTATGGTATTTTAGCAAGAGCAGTGGACTGTTTTATTGAATGTTTGAACCTCTGACTATGTTGTGTTTCTATCCAAACTAATTTTAATAGATGAGGTAATTTGTGAGAAACAACAGACATTTCCTTGCATTGGTGTGATACAGTGTACAGATTTTCTAAATGCTAATTAATTCCAACTTACCTTACCTGCTGTTTCAAAGGCTGGCAACTTGTATTCATCATCTGAATGACAGATGTTTCTAACTTCTTGAAGAGAAATACGGAAACAAAAAATAATTTAAAAGGAATGTAGCAGTTTAAAATACGCTGCAAATTATGTAACTCTCCTACCATTGAGCGTTGGAGTCTCTATCCACTCCCCAGCCTGCCCGCCCTTGAATCCGGTAACTTGTAGAGCAACAAAGGACCACCGAGGCAGTGTTTGGTGATTTCCGAAGTGGGGCCACGCGAGCCTTGCAGCTTCTGCTTGGCTCTTAGAACATTTGTATTTTAGCCCTCAGCCAGCATGAAAGAGGCCCTACCACCTTCAGGCCACCAAAGTGACCCATGTGGAGATGCCACGTGGAGAAGCCCCAAGATTATAGGGAGACAGAGGCCTGGCCTGCCCCATTGTTCCCTGCCCACCACTATTTGACTAAAACTGCATGGCAGACCCCAGCCAGAGCCCCACCTGGGTACTTCCAGAATGACTGGCCCACAGAAACCATAAGGGAAGAGAAAAGGATTGGTTTTGTTTTAAACCACTAATCTGTGGGATGGTTTGTTCAACACAACCACAGATAACCACTTTGTGGTGGGAAAGAAGACAGAGGTATTAACACAGAAGAGAGAGCTGAACACCGGGGCCTCAGAAGAGGAATGGCAGGAAACGGAAATCCAATTCAGAATTGGACAGATTCTTGGACAGATCTCAAAATTGAAGGACCAGGAACCAAAAAGATGCAGTGAGGCATGAAGCTAGAAACAAAAGCAAACCCCAAGATAAGGATTTGAGAGTGCAAGCAGTTTATTTGGAAAGGGTAAAGAGCAATAGCAAGGAAGTGGGAAAGCGATGTAGAGAAGTGAAAACAGTCAATACGGGGTGCACCATTTGGCTAGCTATCACAGTGGATGACTGGGGCTAATTCTCATGGAGAAACTCTAGGAAATGGAATAAAACAGATGCCGTAGAATTACCCCACCCAAGAGAAGAGAGAGCTGGGGTCATTATACAAATGAACCTTTCTCAGGCATTGCTTGGGGGAGGCTACAGGAAGGTGTTCATTCCACATCACTTTCCAAATGCAGATATGTAGTGAAAAGTTCTCTGGGCCACGTGGAAAGGTCTGAGGTATTGACTGTGTGTGTTTTACAGGAACGTCATCAATATTTTGACCACTGAGTACTCAGAGATTAGAGCAAGCCCGGAAATTAAGAGAGGCTTAGTAAATGTCTCTGGAATGAATACTCAGCCAAACTACCAGTGAAGAAGAATAAAGGCAGACTTGACAAAAGTACCAAGAGGAAAGAGGAAAGAATCTTTTTTTTTTTTTTCCTAACAGTTGGGACAACTGGATGTCTGTATGCAAAAAAATGACTTTGGACCATTGCCTCATACTGTACACAAAAGTTAATTCATAGTGGATCATATTCCTAGATGTAAGTGCTAAAACTATAAAACTCCTAGAAGAAAACATAGAAGTAAATCTTCATGATCTTGAATTAGGCATGATTTCTCATGATTTCTCATGATTTCTTGTACCTACAGCACAAGCAATACAAGAAAAATAAAGATAAATTATGCTTCATCCAAATTAAAAACTTTTGTGTTTCAATGACACCAATAAGAAAGTGCCAAGGTGGAATGGGAGAAAATATTTGCAAATCATATACCTGATCAGGAATTCATGCCCATAAAGAAGGCTTATAACTCAATAATGAAAAGGTAGATAACCCAATTAAAAATGAGCAAAGGGTTTAAATAAACATTTCTCCAAAGATGTATGAGTGGCCAGGAAACATTAAAGATGTCCAACATCATTAGTCATTAAGGAAATGCAAATCAAAACCACAAAGAGATATTACTTCCCACCTACTAGAATGTGTGTAATTAAAAAGACATTCATTTAAAGTATTGGTGAGGATGTGCACAAAATGAAATCCTTATACATTGCTGGCGGGAGTGAAAAATGTGAAGCCATTCTGGAAAACAGTCTGGCAGTTCCTGAAAATCGTAAACATAGAGTCACCACATAACCCAGACATTCTATTGCTATGCATATACCCATGAGAAATGAAAACACATGTCTGCACAAAAATCTGTACACGGATGTCCATAGAGGCATTATTCAGAGTAACCAGAGTGGAAACAACCCAAATGTCTATCAACTAATGAAAGGATAAACAAAATTTGTCATATCTGTACAATAGAATAATATTTGTGAAATAAAAAGAAATGAAGTATTGATACATGCTGCAAAATGGATCGACCTCAAAGACATGCTCACTGAAGGAAGCAGGCACAAAAGGCCACATATTGCATGATTGCTTTTGTGTGAAATTTCCAGAATGGGCAAACCCATAGAGACTGAGAGGTGGGGTGAGGTGGAGAATAAGGAGTGATGCTAAGGTGTAATTTCTTTTTTGCAGTAACAAAATTTCTAAAAATAGATTAAAGTGTTGTTTGCATGGCTTTGTATGTACACTAAACACATTTAATTGTATACTTTAAATGGATACATTTTATGGTATGGGGATTATATCTCAATAAAGTAGTGTTATAAAAAAGAATGAAAGCAGAATGAAGACTTTTTGGAAATGAACATTTCCAAAAATCTAACCTCATAAGCATTGCTGCCTGGGAAGTTATTGAGTGATATGTTGCATTGAGTCAATGGGATAAACCTAGAAATATGTAAACCTATAACCTGCATGACTCATGATAGTGGGACTCTAATATGAGCAGCAGCAAAGGAAAGCCCCGGATGGCAGCCGCACAGCAGGCCTGAGAACAACCACTGCAAATAGGAACTGGAGGGGAAGAGCTCCAATAGGATGACTTCAGGAAAAAAAAAAAGATCTTATGCTTTATATGATATATTTGATCTTGTGCAAAATACTATTTAGAGTTGACTTTTAGAAAGCTGGGGAAGAATTAGAGCTGGTGATATTGAAAACTAAACAAACAGACAAAGAGCCAATTGCTAATCCAGAAAGGACAGAAAACCCAGTAAGAATGGAAACAATCAGAGTAAACTTCTAGCTTCAGCAGTAACAACATTTAGATGGTCATAATGTTATAATTGAATAGTGATACAACTGGTAGGACTGCATTGGCAAGAGACAATGCTACACACCGAGTCAATGGCAGAGTTGGGCGACAAACCTGGGTATCTCTGAGCTCAACGTATACTAGAATATCACATTGCTTCTATGTGTCACGTGACATTTGGCTCCACTGTAGGGTATTTAAACAAACCAATTATCCTATCAATATTTGAGAAAAGTTCATTCTAACTCTTTGCCACCATTCAGTTTCCAAATACTTCTTTGTTCTTCTCAATGAACTGAAAAATGGCTCCAGTGAATGAAAACTGATGAAACACCATCTTTTTTATGTTTTAATACTTATAAGAATTGTCCCATTTTAGAATTGGGTGTGTTGTACTAGTCACAGCTACTCAAAAGGCTGAAGTCGGAGGATTGCTTGAGTCCAGGAGTTCAAAACTGTAGTGTACTGTGTATGTGCCTGTGAATAGCCATTGAACTCCAGCCTGGGCAATGCAGCAAGACCCTATATCCAAGGAAAAAAGTAAAAAGAAAAGAAAACAAATTGTCCCGTTTAAGCTAGAATATTTTGTTTGTAAACAACTTCATTGAGATATAATTCCCGTACCTATAAATACATCCATTTAAAGTGTACATACAATTCAATGGTTTTTAGTATTACATTATTAATTTTTAAGTTGTGGCAAAATATATATAACATAAAATTTGCCATTTTAACCATGTTTAAGTGTACAATTCAGTGACAATAATTACACTTACTATGTTGTGTAATACTACTGATTCTAAAACTTTTTTATCACCCCAAACAGAAACCCTGTACCCATAAAATGATAACTTCTCCATCTTTCCTTCCCAAATCTCTGGTAACCTCTAACCTCTTTAAAAATTTGTCTATTTTAGATGTTTCATAAAAGAAGACTCATTCAACATTTGTCACTTTGTATCCATCTTATTTCACTTAGCATGATATTTTCAAGGTTCATCCGTGTTATAGGACGTACCGGAACTTCATTCCTATTTATGGCTGAATAATTGAGTCCCTGCTTTCAACTGAGACACCACCATGCAATAAAATATATATGGAATTAGGAGTCAGGTGGCCTCAAGGCCAGGCCCGGATAAGTCTATGAATAGCTATGAGGTCTTGAGCTTTCTTTCTGGGTTCAGTTTCCTCATCTGTAAAGAAGACAGCTTTACAAATTTTATCAGAACACTTTTAGACATTTAGAAATCATAAGATTTCATATGAAAAATAAACTTATCTGTTGCATTCTGTTAATACGAATATATTTTATAAATTCAGTCATAATGACAGTAATTTATGCTGTTTCCATACCTAAAAAAATGACGTAAGAGACTGTTAATGACAGTTTATATCTATTTGGGCCATTAATGTTTTTCTTTTTGAAAGCATAAAACCATTCTCTTAATTTTTTCAACATGCTGAGTGGTTTGGTGTCTGATCAGTCATGGCAATAGGCAAAACTCATTTGAGCTAGTTTAAGCAAAACGTATGAAAAGATATTAGGTAGGTCCAAGAACCTCCAAATTGGACAGAGAATAGGTCCTGGAGGTTGCACAGCCAGAACAACCCCCAATCTCCTTTCTGGATTGCCTTTAGCTGCAGTCTCACCTCTACCAGGCACTGGCAGCGTGAGTGCTGGGGTGTCAGGCACCAATGTCCACAGACGCTCACCATTCTTTGCTACTTACCCACTCCAGGAATGGACTCAACCAGCGCCTGCTTCTTCACATTTTCTGTTGTGAATGAAAGTCTTGCCAGGGTGCAACCAATGGGCAGAGCCTAGGTTGCCTATCTGTATCCTAGTTGCTAGAGAGAGTGAAATATTGAGTCCCAGCTTCTACTTTGTGGAGACGACATGCATAATGTAAGGAGCTCCCCAAATAGAGAAAATTTATTCTAAGTTCATAGTTGGCCACCAATTGGCCAAATGTCCACTGCAGTCCTGATTTCTTTCCTTTGGAAAATGAGGATGAATATTTCATACTACGAATTTGCTTAAAAAAAAAGTTTACAGTCTGATTAATTCAACAACATTTGAGTGATTGTAAAGGTTTTCATTCTAAATGCCATGGGAAGCCAACAGAAGGTTTTAAGGAAAGAAATGACATAATCTGGCTTACTCTTTTAAAGAATACCTCTACATGGAGAGATTTATACTGGGAGGCAGCAGGTATGGACACATGGGACCAGGGACAGTAAGAATCTATTGTGATAATCTAGGTGAGAGATGATGGAAACTTAGGCCAAAATGATATTTGGAAGATCACAAGAATAGGTCAAATTGAAGATATATTTTGAGAAGAGAGTTGGTAAGATTTGATGATAGCATGAAAATAGATTATATGAAAAAAATCAAGGAGTAAAGAGTGATTCTAAGGTTTTGGATCAACTGAATTGCCAGTTTCTCAAAGAGTGTAGCAGTGTCGTGGCCGTGGGGAGTTAGGAGTTCACGTCTGAAACTATTAAGTTTGCCGTACCTCTTAGACATCCCAAGTGAAGATGTTGAACAGCGAGTAGGATGCCTACAGTCCAGAGGAGAGGGCCAGGTTGGAAATATAAGTTAGAAAATATCCAGTAGAGATGGTATATAAAGCCATGGGCTAGATGAAATCAACTAGAAAGTGAGTGTAGATAGAGAAGAACAGAGTGCAGAGGGCTGAGCCCTGGGCCACTCCAACTCCAAGCCATGAACACAAGAAGAGATTTATTACGTTTGCAAGAAA
This sequence comes from Avahi laniger, assembly GCA_963575035.1. Taxonomy (NCBI): domain Eukaryota; kingdom Metazoa; phylum Chordata; class Mammalia; order Primates; family Indriidae; genus Avahi; species Avahi laniger. The sequence goes on along the minus strand of CAUYSK010085545.1, from coordinate 70,588 downwards.
AGACACAGAGCTTAAGAGATACAGTGAGTGGTCATGCACTGTGGGAGGGCCCAGCGTCAGCCTCGCTCCCCAAATACCCCGTTCCTACGCTTGCACTGTGGCTGTCGCAGGATCTGCACCTCAGTGGAATGACGGCCGTGACCTGGGGTGAACTTGACGTTGTGGTGTTACTGGGGTGTAAGGGATTTCTGACGAGCGTGAGGCATCATGATTTTGTGCTAGTTGGGTAAATTGTGAAATTGTCCATAAGCGCTCATGTCTTTAGTGTGTGGCGGGGTTGATTTATTTTGGAAGCGTTGTGATGTTCAAGGTGTGATGCCGCCACCTGACATATACCACGGATCCTTACTTGTCCTGTCGTTGGTTGGTCCAGGAGCGAGATGGTGGCAGAGGGAAGTAATATTAAGTTTGAGGCTCAGCCGGGCGGTAACGTAAGCTCAGTCCAGTCTTCTCATGATGATGACTCAACCTTTCATTATAGCGCTCCTCTCCTTCCTCAGCTTTCCCTCTTTTCAAAGGCCTTCCTGGGCATTCTTTACTTTTTCCCTTCATGGAGATGTTTATGAAAGGCTTGCTGTGCCCAGGGCACCTTAAAAATATTTATTGTTTTATTTAATGAAATGATCGCAGCAACCCTACGATGTAGATATTGCTTATTCTTACCACTCCCGTTTACAGATGAGGAAACTGAAGATCAGGTAGATCACACAGCTGGTAAATGACAGAACTGGGAACCCCACACAGGCCTGTCTGACTCCAAAGCTGGTGTTCCTTCTGCTTTATCACACTGCTTTTGCCCATGGCCATATGTGCAATGTATTAAGCGCAAACATGTAACAAAAACTGCTGGGTGGTTGCTGGTAAGGACTAAGTAGGTTTTACTAGGAAAAATGCAAGTGCTGAATGAAAAAACCAGAAAACAAAAACAGACAAAAAAAACCCTGGATTTCTTTAGTGGAAACAGCTTTGCAAAAAGTTAAGTGCCAGTGGAGGAAGATGAAAGCTCTCTGTGACTGTCTTCACACACCAACTAACTTGGCTGAACTCACTTTGGAGGAAAAAAGGTAGGTGACATACGTTTTAATCCATATCACCAAACCAAACCCCTTTGATTGATTGTTTTGCTTTCTGGATGGTTATTTATTTGTCATGAAGTCGTGGCCTTTCTGTCTCAGATAGTGGTGGCAGTGGTGAGTGGTTGAAAGGCACAAGTTATTTAAATGAAGGAAACCCAAGCTCTTCAGGCAAAACTACTTCCCAAACCAATAACTTTGCATTTACAGTGTATATCCAACTTTCCCCCTTTTTCTCCCCCTGATATATGACCTTGGCCTCCATCTCTGAACCAGCCAGCCTTTAAGCAGATGTAGTTTTATGGCTTAGGCTGAGAACTCCAGATACAAAAGCTTACACAAGTTTTAAGAATGAGCTGAGATAACCACTAAAGAAAGCTCTTGCTGGAGGAACCACAAAGCCAGGAACAAATCTCCAGGCCATGTAATCACAAGGGGTTTATGCAAACCTCTTAAAGGAGGTTTACACAAACATACATCCAATTTCCTCTTTGGAAAGGGCTGTTCCTTTCCAATGAGTCAGTGTTTAACAGAGCTTGGAAAAGCACGAGCCTGTCGGCTGGAAGAAGATGGGGTTTTAAAACTCGACCTATTCTTTGAAGGAGAAAATAACCCTTAAGCTGCATGAACATGGCCTGCCCCAGGCAGCGGGGATGAGGATTGTGTTATCAAGGCGCTCTGTGGGCTGCATTGCCTTTCCGGGCTGCGGGAGCCTCTGCTTGCCTGCACCTGCCTTGTTATCTGCCTCCTGCAGACAAGGCTTGCCTTTGTGCGTGCGTCTCTCTGAGCACGTATCTGTGAGCAAGGCTGGGATTTCTGGGCTCCAATTTTGAACGAGATGGAGAACACGCTAAGCAAAGCCTCCCCCTCCTGCGTCTCAGTCGTGGGGCAGAGTTCATTCCATGTTCCCATCTCATGAGAAGAAATGAGCTGCATGGCGTGTGCACCTGGTGGGATTGTGCTGTAATATGCTATATTTAAGTACTGAAATATTGGCCTTTTTAATAAAGCTGGAAAATTATTTTATTAGTCTTTCTATAAATTTGAAATCTGAATCATTCGTGTCCTGAGATCGAGATCAAAGGCTCACCGTTTGCAATGTACGTAAACAGACAGACTGCTGGACAGTCTATCAGCCTGGTCTGCGTGTCTCACATTTCCAGTGAGCCTCCAGCTTGTGGCATCGCAAAGCTCCTATTGCAAGAATAATAATTCTCTGTTCTCCCAAACAAGTGGAAGGTGAACTGAAAGGGATTCAGGTAATTCTGCACTGGGATCTCCATCCGTAGATGATAACATTAAAGGAAACAGATGAATCAGAGATGGCTCATTGAAACCAATACTACAGCTCTCAAGAAAGTTTGTGGTGCCCTGACCCTCTTTCCTTCCCCAGAAATGTTTGTTTAAAATAGATCTTCAAAGCTACCAAACAAGAGATGGGATTATTTGAGTGGAATTGGATGAAAATATTTGGAATTATTTTATAATATCATCTTTCCCCACATTATTCCCTTTCTCTTCTCCCTTGTCCTTCCTTCATTCTCTTGTCTCCATTCTGTCTTGCCATCCCCACTGCATTCCTTTCCCCTCTTGGTCCCAGTTCTCTCCCAAATATAAGTAACTGGGCCCTCCTCGCTGAGGCTAGCTGTTGGGGAGGAGAGAAGGCGGGGGCGGGCAGCCGGAACAGGGTGGCTGACTGCCAGCTGATTGCTGGATTTCTCCCCAGGGAGTCCCCACAGAGCCACAGGGTGTCCCAGCTCCATGCATCACCACTGGCTGCACCAGCAACAGCAGCTCATGTGGCTCCACGGACAGTGACAACCCCAGGGACAGGGAGGAGCCGTGAGAATGGTAGACAGGCATGAGGGGCCCAACCAGGGGGACAGACTGGAGCTCACGGATTACGGAGACAGAATTCTGTGCCACCTTTGTGGCATGTACCTCTTCCAGCTGCTCCAACCAAGGATGTAACTCAATGGTTATAGATTATCTTCACCAAGTTTCAAAATCGCTAAAGAGTTTTAATCTGGGAAGGCTGTTATTATATGACCCTGTGTAGGAAGGATAAGACAACTGTAATTTCTGAGTGTGATTCCTACCCATAAGCTCCCTTGGTTGTAAGGACACTAAATGAAGGAATAATAAAAACTCCATGTTTTTGTTCATTCTCAGCTTGGTGAAGACTGACCTGTTACTATCAAGGAAGGAAACCACGGTGTCAACACTGCGTCTGTTGAGCACTGTAGGTGCTCAGAAAATATTTGATGACCGTTCTTGTTCTGTACTTTTTAGTTCACCGTGAACCTCCGGTGGCCCAGTCTCTCAGGAGTCTGCTAGATGGCTGAAATTGATCTGGTGACAACTGGGTGTCAGAACTCGCTGAAAATCAGAACTGAAGGGAGGGGCCTCTGACACCAGTTTGCCTAGAGGATGAGATGCCGGTGAGTTTTTGGTAGATGACGTTTGCATAAAGCGGGAGGATGGGGCCAATGGTAGGTGTTCAGCAACCCTGAGCGACAACTCGCGCTGCTATCTGACCTCAGGTTGCTCTTCATAATTCCCCACCACCGCCTCAGCTGTGCCTTCCTCGCTTGGTCTCTCACTGACAGCACCTCCCTGACCCCACGGAAAGGAGGTGGGGTCAGGGAGGTGGGGAGGATGGCAGAGGTGGGAGGCAGCATCTCTCTGCTTCAGATGCCCGGGCCCAGGTTTGTCGACATGTGTTGACCTCTCCTTATACCCTTAGCATAGCTGCAGAACGGCTCGGGGAGCGGTGGTTAAGTGAGATTTTACCAAAGGCGGCGGCGGTGCGAGGACACCTTGCCTCTGTCCTCATTGACTGACATCAGAAATAGCAGTCCCCAGCGGAGTCGGGCTGACCTGCGGACCTCTGTACCATCATCACTTATCTCACACCAACCTGGCGAGACCGACAGTCGAGCCAGAGACACAAACAAACGGCAGCTGCGAGGGTGGGTTGGGCGGGCATCTTTTTTTTTAAACAGATTCAGCCTCTTCCCTCCTCCCTTCCCTGCCACCGATCCGCGAGAGGGCGCCGGAGTCCGCGTTTCCGCGCCGCGGCCCGGCAGCCAGGATGGGCTGAGGCGAGAAAGCGACCAGGTGTTCCCGGCTGGTGGCTCTAGCCCGGCCAGCTCCAGGTGCGCCCCGCACGCGGCGACTCGCAGGGCTGGGGCGGGAAAGCGTACCCCCCACGCAGGCACCGCCCGAGAGGGGCGCTGACCAGCGTGCAGGGGGCTGCGGGGAGCGACTACAGGAGGACCAGGGTGTAGGACAACCTGCCCGGGGACCAGGGACCGTGGAGCCCGGAGAAGAGAAGATTCAAGGGCTCCGGGAGCTGGCCCTACTTTTCTGAAAAGGGCTTTAGTTTGAAAGAGGACATAGGCTTATTTTATGTGGCTTTAGCAGCAGAACTGGGACCTGTAGATAATATTTATCAGCAGAGAGATTTCGGCTCAGCACAGGACGAACTTTGCAGGTGTGGAAGGCAGCATGGTTTAGGCAGGTGGGCTGTGGAGGAAACCCGAGGGCAGGTCTGGCCTGCCATTACTACCTGCACGACTTGGACAAGTCACTTAACCGCTCTTAGCCTCAGTCTTCTTCTCTGTGAAATGGGGATAATGTCAACATCACAGCGTTGTTGTGGAGATTCAATAATTTGAACAAAGTACTCAGCATAGTGCCTAGCACTTGTAATTTTATTTTTGAGAGCTCAGTTAAAAAAATGTAGTAGCTGACCTTGAGCTCCTACTCCGTGAAAGGCGTTGTGCTATCTCCCATTCATTATCTCTAAGCCACCGAACACCCTATGGGGTAAGCGTTCCTACCCTTACAGGGTGTCCCAAAAGTCACCATACATAGGGAAAATGGGACATTGTAGCTAAATATGTCTTTATTTACAAAATATTCATTAAAAGATCTTATAAATTTTTTCCTTTGTATGGAGACTTTTGGGACACCCCGTATTTTACAAGTAGAAGCAAGCAGAGTTGAGAGAGGGGAAGAGATTTGCCCGGGGTGTGGAGGCTATGAAGTCTCGCTGCTGAAATCCCAAGCCGGGTCTCTCTGCCTTCAGAGCTGCACCCCTGCCAGGACACCAGGCTGCCCGCCTGTGTCAGTGCGGGGTCTTCACCCAGAGGGCCCCTGGGTCTGGTGAGCTGCTGGCGGGTTTATCTATCACACACAATGACGCAGGGGCACATATGTTGTTCTGGCAAAGGCGCGCGCATTTTCCAATGTTGGTCGAAGCGGTGGATGAATAATACAGGGAGAAGGGGCAAGAGGAGGCCCGAGCTGCATTGATTCCCCCGCCCCCAACAGGGGCAGCAGAAGGTGCAGCTGGCAGGGGCCCCGGAGTGGAGCTGCCAGCCCAATCATCTTGCTGCTGGATTTTGCACAGCTTTCCTTCTCCATTCTTTCTCGTTTTTGACACTTGTGATTATTACCAATCCTGGTGGCGCTTACGCGCGGGAGTGCAATGGTTACCATGGCATGCTTAATAGCGAGAGCAGATGTTTGGCAGCCTAGCTCCATGCATTCTAAATACACAAGGCGAAAATCGGTGGAGGGCGTAATTGATTTGCTGACTGCAGTGGGAAGCCAGCCCGTGCCCGCGCTGGGCCAGGGCACCTTACCCCTCACTCTCTAACACAACACACATTCTCATCACCGGCTGACCACTTGTAGGCCCCCTGGCCTCGCGTGTTATCAATTCCCACCTGCTCTCTCTTCCGATGTGTTTCACACCTGCAGCCTCCCAAACAAGCTATGTATGGTCTGTCTCCCTTCTGGGCCTCCTCGCAAGCTTTTGCCTCTACCTGGTACCCCGTGCTTCTCTGTGCAGGCACCACCCACACGTCCCTCAGTGTTCGGCTGGGACATCACTCTCCAGCACACCTTTGTTACATCCGAGTTGGCAGGAAAACTCTTTCATAGAACTTTCATAGAACTTACTGTAACTGGTTGTTTATCTTCCCAATAGAATGTGAGTTTCTTGAGTGCAGGAACGATATTTATAAGAATAATCTTGACTTTAATTTTTATGGAAAATCACATGACATCAGACTCTCATTCTTTATCACAGTATCACATGTCTCACAGCACACCTCACAACTGGTTCTGACACCAATTGCTCACATCCTCCCTCCGGGCGGGATTAGTATTACCAACACACAAAGTGCATTTTCCTACCCCTGAGCCTCTGTTTGGGGCATTGCCTCTGTCTAGAAACCTGACCGCCTCCTCTCACTGAGCTCTACCTTTTCAAATTCCGTCTGTCCATCAAGATGCCTCTCAGCTGCCGCACAATCTTCTCTGATACGCCTGCCCCCAAGCTAGTGATCATTTCTCAATCCTATACTGCTTCCCTGACACCTCCAGTCCCACCGCACACACAACCCCACAACATCCTGTTTGCATCTCTTTCAGGACACGTGACTTTCCAAGATGCAGCCAAGCATAGCAGTCATGAGCCTGGGCTTTGGCCTCAGGCCCACGTTTATGTCCTGAGTCTGCTACTTAACTGGTTATGTGTCACATTGGCCACATTAAATGACCCCTCCCAGCTATAGTGAAATGGGGATAATCACATCTACTCCATGGGGTGGCTGTGTGGATTAAGTGAGATACTGAAGAGAAAATATGTAGCTCAGTGCATGGAACACAATGAAAATGCATTAAGCATTTGCTATGATTAAGTCACTATTTACATATTTTCCTGATCTGATGCCACCCGTAAGCCTGCCCTCCTCGGGATGGGTGCCATAATACCTCTGTCTACCCTGCAGCGTGGGCCAAGTTCCTGGCTTCTGTCACACACAACTGGGTGAGTGGAGGAAACTTACCCACCCCACTGTGCTCCAGTTTCCTTTTCTGCAAACTGGGGATATGAGATAATTGGGAGCATTAAATATTTGAATAGCTTTTAAACAATAAAGCTCACAAACAATTCGAGCCAACTTAAGAGGACTAGTATAGGCGGAAATGCACAGAGAAGAGGCATGTCTAATTTCGGCTTCACTTTGAAGATGCTGGGACGGGAGCTAGTGTGCCGGTGATTATTGTCCTGGAGACACAAGTGATGTAACAGAGCCCCGCACCCAGGAGCTCTGAATCAAGAAAAGAAAGAGGCGGAGAAGGGAGAAAAGTGTATGTGTGTGTGTTTGCGGTGAGAGGGGCACACAGAGATGGTTTTCCGGGCACAGAACTACTGAAAATTTGCCTGGAGAAAAGAAGAGACACTTCGGTTTTGACATTATTTTCCAATGGTTGCAACTGGGAGTGAAGAAAGTTTTGCGATTGTGACCATGATATCGAATTACTAGAGAGGAATAGGAAGACGGGTACCAAATGGCTCGCTGTAGGGTGTTGGCAATAGTGCACATTTGTGAAGTTCGAGGAGCTGAACCTCAGCTGGTTGGAAATGGTGAGATTGAGGGATCCCAATAATTCCATTTATACCTGTCTGTAGCCTTTCTCCCCCTATCTTGATAGAAATTCTGTGATTTTTAAAAGCTTTCTTTCAAAGGAAATGTAACTGTGGCTCATATTTCTTAAATTATGACCTGGATTTCTTACATCACATTTTCAACAGTTACCATTTGCACGTCTTTTGGAATGCTGCAGGCGACATATAATCCCTTCCCGCCAACCTAATACTCCCTCGATGCTACGCTTATGTCAGTGAACCTCAGATATTTTCCAGCACAGTGTGGGCTACAGTGAACGGGTTCCCACCACCTCACTTCAGTCCTAGCCGTGTGAGAGCCGTGGATGAAGCCTCTGGGTTATTGCCCCTTTATGCCTAAGGACTTCCCTGCCTCCCAGCGTGGATGACAGCCTCACATAGCTCTGTGGTCTGGACAGCTGGGTTCTAAGAACAGATATGTCAGTAATTTGTGACATTAGGGATGTCTCTTCTCTATTCTGGTCTTCAGGCTTCTCATCTGGAGAATACCAGGGTTGGAATTCTGTCTATTCAGATGATTTTTCTTCTTCAGAAAGAATATGTTGATATGGTGAATTGCCTTGAATGGTTTTTGAATGCTGAATCAACCTTGCCTTCCCCAGGATAGACTTCACTTGGTATTATACTTTTTATGTATCATTGGATTTGGGTTACTAGCATTTTGTTAAGGGCTTTTGAGTCTATTACCACAAGGGATGTTGGTGTGTGGATTCTTTTATTTGTAATGTATTTGGTTTCACTATCTGGGTAAAATATGAATTGGATTGTGTTCCTTCCTCTTCTACATTCTGAAAGAGTTTGTGTAGCATTGGTATTATTTCTTCTTTAAATATTGGTAGAATTTGCCAGTACACTCCATCAGCCCTGAATGACCCAGAGTCCTCCCCAATGACTGAAGGTCCTCTTTGGGGAAGGCTTGGGGGTGTCTCATCTTAGTCCCTTTACAAGCCCCCTGCGAATAGGAGAATAAAGGATCCCTTTTCTCCAAATCATACGAGGAGGGCTCCTCCTCTCTGATCACTTCTTGTGTTATCTCTCCAGTCTGCAGGCCACGGTTTTCCCCGAGTGATTTTGAGTCTCTGGGAGACAGTGTGGAGCAGTGGAGAGAGCTAGGGCTTTGGAGTCAGCAAGAATTGAACTGAAATCCTTGGCTCTGGCATTTGTGAGTCATGTGGCCTTGAGCCCACATTCTTGAACCTCTCAGAGCCTCAGTCCCTGCATCTATAACTGGGCATGGCAAATTTTAGCTCACTAGGCTGTTGTGAGGATGGAATGATACAGTACTTACAAAATGTCTGGCACAGCAGGATTTCAATGAATGCTGGGCTTCTTTCTGAGCACGTAGGCATAGTCCATTCTACTCAGGCCCACTTTGGTAAAAGGCCTCTTTGCCCACTTTTGAATCTGGGATAGAGTTTTCTGAAGGGAGTCAGAAATGCAAAGAGAGAACTTTTTTTTTTTTTTTTTTTTTTTTGCCATCTGTTCAACAAGACGAATGAGTTTACCTTGAAAACGGCCACTTTACAAAGTGATTGGTGAATGGGAACAATTTGTTATAATGCTCCAATTCCGCTGCACTTTCCAGGTGGGGAGAATGCTCTCTGCAGTTACTGGGGCTCTGGAGCATTGCTTCCTGATGAGACCCGGAGAGCGGGCAGGTATTCAAATTCTAACTAGAACCTAGAAGGATGGTCCTTTTGACTGAAAAAAAAAAGGTATGAGTCAGCTGCTTAGGAAAAATGCCTCGCTGATGATATTAGTACATAGAAGCAATTTCATCAGTCTGGGAAGCACATTTTCAGGAGACAAGATTGGCAGGGCAGAAAGGACAGAATATTAACGAAGACGTCAGAGGGGGTGATAGTGCTGTTTCAGTTCTGAGCAGCAGGGGGAGCTGTTGCCTCCTAATCCTAAAATAAAGATTTTGTAGGAAGGTGACTGTCACAGAGTGTGGGAGAAGAAGCTTGGCTTCCTCTTGTTAGCTGTTGTAGAGTTCTACAATTTACTTAGGAATAATGCATTTGATTAGCTCCTTGACTTTACTAAGAAGAACTAGAAGGGAAAATGAAGGTTAGTTACAATGAGAGCTAACACTGCACAAAACTTGCCATGAGCCAGGCATTATTCTTATGTACTTTACGTGTATTAACTCAATAAATTCTCACAATAGTAGTATAAGGTAGATAATGATATTACTATGCCTGTTTTAAAGATGAGGAAACAGGCACAGTGAGGTTAAGTGACTTTCTGAAGGTCACACAGCTAGTAATTGGCATAGCCAGGATTTGAACCCAGGTTCCAAAGTCTGTCCTTTTAACGATAAATAACAACTTGCTTTTTCACTGTTGATACCATTTGATCTTACAAATAGTTCTATGAGGTAAATATATTTTATTATCATTATTTTATTAGTGGAGAGAGAGATACAGAGATAGAGAGTTTGAGATTGAGAGAGAATGAATGTTGCTCACTTTGGGCCTGAAGTGTCTTAAAGATGTCAGGGCTAACATTCTAGGAGTCTAAGCTTTATGACTGGCCAATAACACAGAGGACGTGTCAGAGAGAGGACACAGTTTCAAGTCTTTTGACATCAAGTCCAGTGCTTTTTACTACTGTACTATTTCCTGCACGCCCCCCCACCTGTGCCAGACTGTGGGGGTGAGTTATCAAGAGATGTGGACACTTAGTTTCTGCACTACAGGTGCCCTGGTCTTCACTGACCTCTCCCTTCCCAAGTTCCAGCCACTGGACCCAGAAACACAGGGTGCAGTTGTAGCTCTCTAATGACCTTGACCTTGGATCTCTCTAATCAGCCCGGGGAAGTATGCTTTTAGGAGACAAGATTGAAAGACAGAAAAAACAGAAAGATCATTTTCATCACTAAATGGAAGAGGGAGAAGGCAAGTTCCTGCCCCTCTGAGGCTTACTTTCCATAAAACAGATATTTGGACCATATGATATCAGAGGTCTCTTTTAGGACTGATATTCTATGAAACCACAAGTTTAGGTAAGCCTGATATCTGTTATTAGTTCTTGATCTGGTAGCTGGGGACCTTGCTCAACCCAGAGAAATGACTCTAATGCAAAGTTCTTGACCTTGGCACTATTGTTATTTTAAATTTGATAATTCTGTGCTGTGGGGGCTGTCCTATACATTGTAGGATGTTTTGAAGCATCCCTGGCCTCTGCTTACTAGATGCCAGTGGCACGACCTCCTTGAGTTGTGACAACAAAGATACATCCCTAATGGTGGGAATGCACGTACTGTGGTCGACCAAGAAGACAGATGCTTTAGGTTGATGATGATGGTGCTGGTGATAATAATAATAAATAACAGTTTTCACTGGCTATTAGGCCTTCGGCTCTGTTCTAAGCATTCACATGAATTCTCATTTCATCTTCACAACACCTTATCAATTTGGCACTGTTAATCTTCTTTTATAGAAGAAGAAACTGGGATTTAGTAACTTGATCAAGGTCACACAGAGCTCATAAGCAGTGAGCTGAGACTGCACTCCCAGGCATTCTGGCTTCACTACTCACACAGTCTGCTTTCCTCAAGGTGGTCTAGACAGCAAGACTCAACGCATGGGTCACAGGCTGGCATTTGTCCATGGACTGTTTGCTCAGTCTGTGATGAATTAGATCAGTTACATCACTAAGCACACCATTTAGCTCAGCTAATTTTTATTTTGTTGTTGTGGTTGCCAGACTTTCTCAATGAAGGAAGCATTGCTTAGATTTATACTCTGGTACAAGCTCCTTATCTTGCTGCAGCAAGGCACAGAAAGTAAAAATGTCATTTAATATTTGCACAGGATGTTATCGCTGATGAACTGTACTCCACTCTGTATTCTCACATGCTCTTTATATGTGGGCCTTTCCAGACTTTGCGAGGTTTACAGAGGAGGCAACATGATGTGAACCATGAGTTTCCAGTTGTGGAAACCAAGGCCCAGTCAAGCGATTTATTTTTCCCATTAAAAAATAAGTTGGAGATTCTAGAACATGTATCCAAGTTTCCCAATTTATCTTCTACTGCTCTTTCTAAGAGAGGACTCAGTCTGTATTCTAATTATCAAGAAGTGGCTCTCTTCCTCTGTCTAGCTCCATGTCATCAGAAGGAATTGAAAATGGATCACCTGTATTTCATGGTATTATCTATTATAACATTACATGATTATGGAAAGAAACAGAAATCACAATTCTTTGGGTGTACATTGCATTCAAAAAGCACAGTGCTTTCTTGAATTTCTGGTGTTGTGGAGAGAGCCTGGGTTTTGGAATCAGTCCTAGCTTTCCTCTTCCCTCTGTGACCTTGAGCAAGTTTTTAAGCCCCTCTGATTCATGCTTCCCTCATTTGTCAGATGGATGTGATCACACACACCTGTTGGGTTGTTGCAATTCTGAAATGATGTATGTTTGGCGTGTATCGTGCCTAGAAAGATGTCGAGCTGATGGTGAGAGTTAAGTCATTGCGACTCTTATCTTCTTCCTTCTGTCTATCATGTACTTTCCGATCCACTTTCAGATCTTTAAAACTGTCTTGTAACATAGTAACTAATAACAGTGGAAACTAATCTTTATCACTAATGCATAATCCATCTGGGAGAAAGCCATTTCTTCTTAAATCAGAACTAATCAACAGGGCCTCATGACCCATCTCTGTCCCGCCATGAGCTCGTAGGAACAGATGGAAAATGGGCTGGGCAGATGGAAAAACTCCATTTTCCAACAGGAATTATTTATTTGTGAAGTTGGAACCACTTGAAATGAGTATTTTGAATTAGGAGGATGAAATATTGTAAGATTCACAACAGGGCCATGAAATTAACTAATGCGCTGCAACTACAAGAGTCATTGTGAGACAGGGAGGAGGAATAATAATGGGGCTTTTAAAAAATGGTCCAAACACATAAATTATTTACCCACGTGTGTCAATGACTCCCTTGAAGCTGCTCTGCTGATGGCATTATCCCTGATGCCCTTCCTAAGAAAGGCCGCTCTCATTGCAAGTTCCTTTGTCTTTATGACTGAGTTATTACAGAACATAAACATTATAAAATACATAGCTAACGTTTTCAGGACCTGTTTAGCGTTAGACATTGTGATGCTTTCCATGTCTTATATCCAACCCTTATGATGATTTTGCAAAACATGTACTTTAAGGTGACTTTATAGAGGAAGAAACTGAAATTCAATGATATTAAGTGACTTACCCCAGTCACATAAGTAGGATGTAACATATTTTCCTGCCTTCATGTTTAAATCTCTGACCTGTTTCTCCAAATGGCCCCTGAGTAATCAAAACGTTCATCTGATCACAGCACAATCCTTTGTCCTCTGGATGGCGTCTTAGAAGGGCATCAAGGGTCTATACGATCTGATCCTACTTTCTCTAGCTTTGTCTCCTTCACTTTTACTTGGAATATCATGCATGTGTGTACTCACAGTTTACAATTCCCAGAACAGAGGGTAGATTCCTGTCTCTGGCATTTTCATCTTGCTTGCCCTACCTAGAAAATGTATCCCTGCCACCCCCTTGCCCACACTCTTGGCTCAGTCATAAATACTCTAGGAAGCCTTCTCTAACATCAGCCACCTTCCTATTACTAGGCTGAGTAATAATAGTCCATTCGAACTAATAATCCATTCAAACTATTCACTGAGGCCTGACACATAGTAGGTGCTCAGCAAATATTGGTTTGAATAAAAAAGAGTGCAATATACAGGGCTGAACTCTTATTTTCCCTCTGCAGACAAAAGAGGCCCAGGGTAAGTGGAACCTCCAGAAGGAAGCTGCACCCAGGCCATTACCGGTCCCTCCATGCAGCCTGGGCTTGGCAGTGGGGAGTTCCTCACAGGCATTGGACCATATCTTATATCCAACCCTTACGATGACGTTGCAAAGTGGGTACTTTTATTGGAGCTGGGAAGATCTGTATTTAAGTCATGGCTATATCATTCTTTTGCTGAGCCTCACCTCTTCATTCATAAAGCAGAAATAATTCCCACCTGAGAGGGCTGTCACAGGTAGTAGGTTGGATCACAGAACCTGGCCCACAGCATATGTTCAATATTGAGAGTTCCCTTCTCTTCCCTTAGGCTCAGTGAACCTTGGCATGAGACAGTAGGAAATAAATCCCAAGCTTCACAGTGTGTGGGAACAAAGTTTCTTGCACCCCTGCCAGCCTAACTCTTGGAATGGGGCAGACCTGCTGCTGGAAGCTGGACAATAAGACAGAATGCAATAGTACTGGCAGGTCTAGCAAGGAATGGCCACCAAGAACTGTGCAGAAGGAAGGCAGGGCCTCATGTTTTTCCCCAACTCCTTGCATACCTTTAGCAAAGTCACAGAACTTCTCTGAGTCTCAGCATCCTCATCTGTAAATGGTCACCATTCTTCTTGCATTCCACCCCACCCTCGACCATTCTTGTGGGTTGTTCTAGGATAGAGGGCACACTTGGAAACATACCCCAGACAATACGGCCTAACTGTGATGCACGGACCATCACAGTTGACCTGATCAGAAATCAATCCCTCCAGGAGGTAGGAAGAATAGTGAACCCCAAATGCTCCTTCCAGAGGCAGAATGTGGATTGGATCTTAGGCTCTGAAAGTTCCCGCTGTGTACTGGACTTTGTTCTAGGTCTGGCTGTGAAATAGTAGGGGTCTAGTTAGACAGGGCCTTCTGGACCTCAAGTCAGCTGGAAAGATGTTGATGTGATTGCAGGTGTGATGATGGTTATAAAAGAGCAGAGAAAATGAATCCAGTTCGGGGGTAGTGTTACCTTGTCTCTTCTTTTCTGTCATTCAGTTAATGAGGCCAAGACCAGGGAACTTCTCAGATCCTTTAGAACCAAAATATTCTGCCGTTCATGGTATCTAATACTTTAAAGGGACCACCAGTCTTTCCCATCAAGGACATATTTTCTTCCATTTTGAGTTCTTCTAGGGACAGGAAGCTGCCCGCCTCATAAAGCAGCCTGCTTCATTGTTCATTAGTTCTGATTGTTAGTATGTCCTTTTTCAGGATTAATCCATCTCTCTATAACTTCTCCTATTTCTCTCCCTCCTCCTGGATCCTCAAAGAGCAGAATACCTCTCCTATCTGCTTTTCTGTTCCTTAACTCTCTTTCCCACGTGCTGAAGAAAAGGGCAGGTGGTGCCATGGCTGAGTAAGGAGTAAGAAGCGTTGTTAACCAAGGTCAGCCCTGGGGGGAAATGGCCGACATGGCTTAATTGAGATGGACTGTTTTTTCAGTTAAAAATGGAAGATGTAGGTCAGGGTTTGGGGTATGAAAAGGTTTATACAATAAGGTACATTTGATTTAGATTTTGCAGGATAAAAAGGAATTCAACAGTTAAAAGTGAGAGAAAAGAGTATTGTAAGAAGAGAAAATGTCATGTGCAAAGGCAAAAAAAAAAATCATGAACATGCATAATGACTTTATGAAGCAATGAGTTTTCCATGAGGCTG
This sequence comes from Avahi laniger, assembly GCA_963575035.1. Taxonomy (NCBI): domain Eukaryota; kingdom Metazoa; phylum Chordata; class Mammalia; order Primates; family Indriidae; genus Avahi; species Avahi laniger. Next base: position 55,550 of record CAUYSK010085545.1, on the reverse strand, counting down.
AAATAAAGATGGGGAAACAGTGGCAAATGAGGCAGGAGAGATGGGCAATGGTGAGACAAAGGAATGCAATGAGATGTTTATTTCTAGCAAGATGTTTACCACCTACAGTTGCTCTTATTTGGTGGGTAATGGCAGCCATGTATTAACAGTTAGTATGTAGTTTAGGGGCATTTAAAAAATTTATTCAACAATATTTATTTGATAAGCCAGGCCCTATTCAGAGCCCTGACATTTTGGCAGCACGGGACCTGGGACATAATATATGCTTAATGGGTACTTGTTGAATCAATAAGTGTGGTAGGTAGCTTGGAAGACTTAAAATATTGGAACTTCATCTAGGACAGCATTTCCTATAGTGTCTTGCATAGAATACTAGTTCTGAGAGATGCTAAAATGTTATTTGAAAAGAAAAAGTAATCTGGTCAAATAAATTTGGCTTAAACAAGGGTAAGAGGGTTTTTTATTTTAATATTTTAATTAATATTAAATGCTATTAATTTTAATAGCATTATGTTTTTGGTATTGAGATTCACCAGCGGGGAAGGGATGTAGCCTATGGTGTTTCCCAGACTTACTAGAACATGGAACACCTGTTTAGAAGAGCATCACCTGGTCTTAGCAGTCCAGAGAACACACTCTGAAAAATACCTATACGAATCTGAAAGTAAGTAAAGAGCTGAGTGAGTTTGTCATTAACAGCATGGTGGAAGGACAAAGAGATAGTGGAGAAGGCCCAGCTGCTTCTTAAAATATCTGGCCCCCAAGGAACATACTTTCCTTCAGTTCACATTCCACTGGTGAAAATTAGCCAAAAAGCCTTGCCTACTGGCAAGGGGGGCCGGAAAATGAAGTCCCTGTTGGACAGCTACTTTTTACCCTCAACTAACCATGACGAAACAGGGAGCACAAATTTTGGTGGGCAGCTAGCTATCTCTGCCAATTTTGTTGAAGAAATAAAGACCCCAGTGGGAGAGAGAAAACCAGAAGATTCTGGACATGCAATTTCAGACTGCAGAGTTTTCAGGGCTCTTGCTGGGAATTATGCCTATGTTCCTCTTACTTGCCAGGGTGTATCAGTAGGCATAGCTACGTTTTGCCATGGTAACAAATAATCTCAGTTTCGTAGTGTACTTTTTGTCCATGTCCAAGGGTTTATTTTTATGTATATTAATGATGGTATCCATGATGTTGACTTCAACTCTGCCCCATGTTGTCTTTACTTTGGGTCCTAGGCTACAATAGAGAGATTTCTGGCTTGTGGTAGAAGAGAAAGAGAATATGGGAGAACCACACAATATTCCTTACAGCTATTATTAGGAGTGACATGTTACTTCCATCCAACTTTATTGACAAAAGTAAGTGATTGGGTTCAACAGGGTGGGGTTAATGCTCTTGGTGGGTGGCTACTGGAGAACAGTAGCCATGATGAGGAAAGGATATCAAATCCTGGATTTTGGAGAGGGAGGGGAGAGCATATCCAACCTAGGGTGTTTGTGTGTGTTGGTGGGAGGCGACAGCAAATCTTGAAAAATTGTCAGGTAGAAGAGAGATTATATGTGGCTTGCATTTGCTCTTCCCTTTCCTGGAAAGGTCATCTCCCTTCACTCAAAATCCAATTCAACATTCCACAAATGAGCACAAGTGTCTTTTCCTCCGAGAAGTTCCCATTGATTCCCTCAGGTGGAGACATTTATTCCTTTTCTTGCACACTCGTTATTTCCAGGGTAAATCTATGAAAGTGCTTATCATACACACACGATTATTTACCTACTTGTTGTTGAAGGTTGAATTGCATCCCTCCATGAATGTTCTCGGAACATTATTTGGAACTAGACTTTTCGGAGGTTATCAAGTTAAAATAAGTTCATTCTGTTGGGCCCTAAGTCAATATGACTGGTGTCCTTATAAAACAGGGAAATTTGGACACAAAGACAGACACACACTCAAAAATAACATCATGTGAAGGTGAAGATGAAGGTCAAGACCATGCATCTACAAGCCAGGGAACACCAAAATTGCCAGCAAACCACATGAAGTTAGGGAAGAGCCACAGAACAGGTTCTCCCTCATAGCCTTCAGAAGGAATCAGTCCTTCTGCTGATACCTTGATTGGGAACTGCTAGACTCTAGAGCTGTCAGGCAATAAATTTATGTTGTTTAAGCCACCCACTTTGTAGTACTTGGTTACAATAGCCCTAGCAAACTAATACACTTGCTTACACATCTATTCCCCCCAACTTTCCCTCTCCCCAACCCTCTCCCTCACTTGAGTCATTTCTGGAGGAGAGAGACAAGGTTTTCCTCTCTTTTGTTCTTTCTTTTTAATTAACCCTGATGTCCAGAAAGGCCAGCCATAAGGTTAGTACAGTTGTTGTTACAATTATTGATAAAATTTTGCATTCTCTTTGGCCACAAGGGACAGTGGAAAAGGGACTAAAAGAGCAACTGATTTTAGAAGAACAAGTTGGAGCTATTTGGAAAGGAAAAGATGACAAGTGGTGAGACCCACATCCCTGCAGGTGTTTAAGCATGGGGAGGCTGAAGGAAACCCTCTGTAGGGTTGGTTCTATGAGACTGTTGAGAGATAGCTTTGCTGGTTGTAATCTTCCAGAGATTGGTCTATTGAAAAGTATTTTGGGGTTTCAGTGAGATGGAACCTGGCTAGTTGCCTCCCTCATGTAGCCATAGAAGATAGTGTGGGAGAGTGAGGTATATGTTTTGAGCAAGGGCCTGGTTCAAGCTCCAACTGCTCTTCACCAGATAAATCTCCGTCAGCCTTTGTCAGAGCTCAATCTGCTTGTGAATTTGTCTGGAATCCATTCCTAGCAGCACCACCTGTTCTCGGTTATCTTACCGCTGGGCACCGCCACTTCCAGTTGGAATCCACCCATTGTCCAACCTGGATAAACCGAGTCTGAGGAGAGCCAGGGGAGGAGACAGGCAGGAGGAGGTTACAATATGCTAGGATTCTTGGCCAGGATGTGAGTGGGGAGGCCCGACCAAGCCTTCGCGCAGAACCTACGGAGAGAGCACGCGGCTGAGCCAGAGCCATCTTGCACCCCAGGCAGTCTGATGGCTCCACAGATAATATTGATGCCTTTTGTTTGGAAACTCTTTGTGGAGGCTTCCTGTTTCCCAACAAACCACGCTTAAGGCTGGGCTCCCTCATGCCACTTTGCCTTTTGCGGAGTCCCTTGGCCAACTGTGCAGGCAGATGAGGGCCCCTGAATGCTAATGAGGGGGCATCTGGCATTCCCGAGGCGTGCTTGGCTCTGGGAACCCCGCCTTTGTTGCTAAGGAGCGTTGGAACTGTAGCTGAAAGGCTCTCACAAGAGCGGGGAGCGAGAAGAGGGAGAGAAGAAAGGAGAGCGTTGGCTTTTAGAGCTTTGGAGTTCTCTGGCCAGCTCCAAAGCTGTCCAATTTCTGATCCCAATTAGAATATCAAACCCTCCGTTATTGTTTCTCTTAATGATCTTGGGAAATTCCTCTGAAGAGTCAGCGAGCACTTAGCAAACTCTTTGCACCATCTCCACAGTTGTGCTTCTGGAAATGTGAATGTGCCACGCCAAAGAGGCCTGAAAACCCTCTTTATTCCAGTCCCCAGAAGGCAGTGAGGAAGCTGGAGAGTGAGAAGGCGCCAGAAAGCTGCTGGGTTTTCAAAACGATCACATGGGAACTCCATTCAGCAGACGTTTGCCAGGTGCAGCTGAGCTCTGTGCTGGACACAAAGACAGGATGATGTTGGCCCCAGCTTGCAGTTACCTTCAGACTTGTTGGGGAGACAGGCCACACATGGTGAAGAGAATTCTATGGGTTATTTGCTCTAACTGTAACCTACACAGCATCGTTGAACTTGGAGTTATGCACAACTGTGTTCTAATCCTGGCTCAAACACTCACTAGCTGTTAAGTCCTTAGGTAAGTACTTATGCTACCCTGAACCTCAGTTTCCTGTCTGTATAACGGGCAGAGTTATGCCAAGCTAGTTGGTTTACTGTGAGGAGTCAGTGTAGGCCAGAGAATGAGTACCAGGAATGTGGACCACATTCTCTCTGCCCTGCAGAGAGACCAGGACCACACAGGACCACACAGTCAGTGAGCCTAGCTGTCTCTACCTGGAAAAGGCACTCAACAATTTGGCCCATTGAATGGGGTGAAAAGAAATACTGTATCAGACTAAAATAAGCTAGTTTCCCCTTGTGGAGTTTGTCCATGTGCCAGGCAGAGTGCTAAGCAATTTGCACACTTATTTCATTTAATATGAAAGATGCTCTCGGGTAGGCAGTGTATTGTTCAGGGTACGTAGCTGGGAAACTCTGCTCAGCTGGGGAAATCCTGACCCTGTCATTCTTTCCACCTTTGAAGGCTGAGGCTCTTGAAGAGTTGGGGCTGACACTGAGTCTCTCCAGAGCATACTGTGGGCCAACTGGTGCATTGTTTGCAGACATCCATTTAGAAAGGTTCTGCCGGAGGAAACTGCTCAAGACCACAGACACAGAGCCAGGGGTAGGCACCTGTGCCCTTCCGGATCCTTGAGTGCAACCTTTTGGCTGAATCCAAATTTTACAGAACAAATTCTTTTAATACAGGAATTTGTTCCGTGGAGTTTGGATTTGGTCGAGGGGCCCCGCTTGGGGATCTAGAGGGCCACATGGGATCTAGAGGCCACAGGTGACCAGACCTTCCCTATCCAGTGTTTATTAAAATTTCATAATGACACAGCCACGGGGCTTATTCAAAAATGCCACAGATCTGAGAAAAGAGAGAGACAAGTAACAGATTTTCTACAAGCAAATCAGGAGGTTCCAGCATAGAGATCATAGCAATGTTCTGAAACACAAGGACTTCTTGGCATTTTCCTGTTGTGTCCACTGGCAGGCCTCATGTTCAGGCCTCATTTAACCTCTGCTATCACGTCGGCACCTTGATATCTAAGCTTTTCTCTATGACTTAAGTTGAATTTCGGTTCTTTTAGTGTTTCCTTAGAGAAAAACCAATGAGTATTAATATTCTATATTTACTTCAGCAATGTTTGAGTCTTGCAAATGAAAACACACTCACACAGACACACACACACAGACACACACGCACACACACACACACACACACACACATACACACACACAGATTCTCTCCTGGACCAAACACTAATCAGGATCCTCTGAGCTCTTTTTCAATGAGGCTCCATTTCTGGGCATGTCTTCAAGAGCCCAATTTTAGCAAGAATTCTGCTAAGTCGGTTTAGCCAGAATCCCCTACCCTTGATATCTGATCAAATCCCATCACCCCAGGTGATGTCTGATCACCCCGCTGCCTTCAGCAGGAATCTTATTAGGTCAGTTTGGCCAGAATACCCCCTTACTTCTTATGCTTCTTCTTAGTAATATTCCATCCACCGGCACCTCTCCCCACTGCTCCATGACTGTAAATTCCCACTTTTCTTCGTTGTATTTAGAGCTGAGCCCCATATCCAATCAATCTCCCCTATTGCAAAACTGCATTGTAGTAGCCACTATAGCTATTGTGATAGTTCTGAATAAAGTCTGCCTTACCATTTTAACAAGAATTAGAATAATTTTTTATTTAAAACACACACACACACACACACACACACACACACACGCACACACATCTTGGGGTAAAGCACTGCAGAATTCCTGACAGCAGATTGTTCAAGAGCAATTGTCTCTTGGTTCCACAAGTAAGATACCATCTCAAAATTTGTCCTTGCTGTAGCTGTAGCCTGACCTCCGTATGCCATTTCACACAGATCATTGTTCAAAGTCTTTTTTTTAGACTTCTGGAATATTCATCAGCTAAGGGAAGGACCATAGAAAAGGTGCATCTCTACTACATGGAAGGAACCGTCCAAATGGCATTGCGTTCAGTGTTTATAACACTCCTGCAAACAGGTGCAATAACTTCCATTTTATAGATGAAGAAACCGAAGCCCAGGGAGATCAAGCAATTTGCCAAGGCTACCACCTCTTAAGTGCAAAAGCTGGATTCGGGCTGGGCTGTTCTAAAGCTTATCGTTTTCTATTCTCTGTGGAAACGTGGGTGGGATAGCGGTGGGATGGCCGCAGATCCAGATCTGGCCAAGGTTACCCCCCGTAGAGAATGATTCATTGAGCCGACACTATAGGAGTGCAGGTTCTGCTTGACCTGTAGTCACACAGCTTCAGGGCACCTTGCATGCTGCAATCTAGGTAAATGGAGTCCCCTCCATTTGTTACATTGGTGGTACTGAGGCTATGTGTCAGGAAATAGACGTGGGATTTTAAGAATTGGACAAGGTAAAATCACTGCTATTCAGAAGCTTCTGATTTAATCTAATTACCCTGCTTCAGGCTTAGGGCCTTGCTTTACCCGAACTGCCTCTCCAGCCCACTTCCCACAGAGAGGAAGGGTATAGCTGGACCTTGTAAGTCTCACTTGACCAGGGCATCCCAGGAAGTACTGTCACTCTGGCAAATTATTAACTGGCACAACCAGTTAATAGTTTCTGACCCTTCTCTTCTCTGAGCCTCTGTTTCCTTATCTGTCAAATGAAGCTGTAAAATGTCAACTTCCTGGAACATAGTCATTACCCCATGTGTATTAAATTGATCTAATATTCTAATTTTCCTTACTTGGCATTTTGGTAGAATGAGAAAGCCTTGTCTGCTTGCTTACTCCTGAGACTTAAAAAGGCAGCTAACAGGGTTCTAGAAAGATAGAGAGGTGGTCGGTCTGCCTCAAGTCATTTTTTTCCTGGGCAACTCAGGAATTATAAACATGAAAGCATGTCAGACTAGAAGACTCTCAGAGAACATTTAGTGGATCCAAATGGTTTTGCTCTAGAGGTTTTGTTCCTAAGACTTCATGAGATACCCCACTATATAAAATGGGTAAAAAGGGGTGCTCAGGAGCCTTTCTGTTTGATTTTCCCCTTGACCTAACTGGCTCACCCTGTCTCCCGCACTGATTTGACAATTAATGTCCTGGTCAGCAGCCAGTATCCTGCTTAGTGACGGTACTGGGGACACCTTGTCTCTGAAGCCCCAGGCTAGTGGTTGTTCAGTGCGCTCATGCTACCCGTGTGCTGTGGTGTGTGTGCAACTGTGTGTTGTGTGGGAGGCGCAAAGTCCGGGGGATGTTAAGGACAGAAGAGCTGTGGGAACTGGTGAAAAGTTTCCCCTGGTTTCCCTGCCCACAGAGAGCAGAAGATGTTTCCTATTCCCAAAATCCTCAGTCCTAGGAGTCCTTTCTTAAAACTTCTATTCAGAACGCTTAGAAAATATCCCTAGAGACAGTGTAACACTGTCTAGTTTTGTACTGCAGAACATATTGGACTTATTCAGAAAGCCTCACTTCAAATTGTTCTCCTACTGCTTAATATTAAGATAATGTATTGTTAATACCTTTATTTTTCTTATAATGTGGAAATCCTTCCTAGAATAATGACTAGGGGAAGGGATGAAATCATCCAAAAATGATGTATTTAGGGCTACTATGTACCAGGCACTTGGGGAGTTGACAACATTTAACGTTTTTTACTACGGGGAATTGTGGGGTTTGCAAAAACATAATTTGATTAAGAAGGTAGAAAAAAAAATCAAACATGTAACAATAATAAGCTTTATTAGAATAAAGGGAGATTTTAAGTAACTGGGTTTTTGCCACATCAGAAGAGAAAACCTAGTTTTCCCTGATCGTTTTGAGCTACTTCTGAGCAATTATAGCCAGAAACCAAGTCCAAATCAAACGCATCTATAATAGCTGCAGTGGCCTCAGCTTTGACAATGCCTCCACCACTACACTAGGGCTGGGGAGAAACACGTGTCTGGGTAAAAAGGGAGATAAGGGAAACATCTGTTCTCACAATATGGGCTTGTTATCATAGCTCCTTTAAGTACTGCAGTGCTGGCTCCAAGAGCATATTTTCTCCTGAACGAAATCTCCGCAAGGCCTGGTCGATTTTCCGAGGGCTCAGGGACAGGTTGTAAATGAGATTGTAGTTGTGAATGAGGCGTCTAGCTCGGTCCTTCTCCAGGACTCCTGTGATTGGTTGGGGTGGGTGGAAGGTTTTTTTAAAGAGGAAGGGGAAAACAGAGAAAACTATGTTAGCTTGTATGCCTTCCAGGTAAAAACTAAATGCTATGATAATATTTTGCAACTTCAACCTTCTTAAAAATCAGGCGACACCTTAAAAAATATTTACAGTCCTGGATATACGTCATAGATTTCAGGAGTAATTTGAAGTTGATTAGAGGGAGAGAGAATGAGATGGGAGATGGAATACAATCAAATCCATAGACACACTCTAAAGCAATTTAAGCTTGTTCTTTATAGCTATAAAACTTGTAGGGCCAATTTTTGAAATAGCTAGAGTGCCTGTTAAAAGTAATTCCTAATTGTTCTAGTTTCTTTTTATCTTGTTGAAGTATCCAAACAGGTTCCTAAACATGCAGCATTTAAACAGCTTATTTTTTAATGCATTTCTGGAAATGTATTTATAGACCTTTCTTGCTATCCATGGGATTGGGTCCAGGACCCCCATGGATACCAAAATCTACAGATGCTCAAGTCTCTAATATAAAATGGCATAGTATTTGCATGTAATCTATGCATATCCTCCCATATACTTTAAATTAGTAGTTCCCAATCTTTTTGACACTAGGGACCAGTTTCATGGAAGACAATTTTTCTATGGACCAGTGGGGGTAGGGGGTGGGTCAGTGGATGGTTTCGGGATGATTCAAGCACATTACATTTATTGTGCAGTCAAATCTCTCTGCTACTAATACTCTGCACTTGTAGCCACTCCTCAGGGCTAGCATCACCGTCTCAGCACCACCTCAGATCATCAGGCATTAATTAGATCCTCATAAGGAGTGTGCAACCTGGATCCCTCACATGCACAGTTTACAGTAGGGTTTGTGCTCCTATGAGAAACTAATGCCACCCCTGATCTGACAGGAGGTGGAGCCTATGCGGGGATGCGAGTGATGAGGAGCAACTGTAAATACAGATGAAGCTTTGCTCCCTTGCCCGTTGGTAACCTCCTGCTGTGCAGCCTGGTTCCTAATAGGCCATGGACCAGGACCAGTCCATAAGCCTGGGGGCTGGGGACCATAGCTTTAAATCATCTCTAGATTACTTACATACCTAATCCAATGTAAATACTATGCAAATAGTTGTTATACTGTTTTTTGTTTGCATTTTTATTGTTATATTGTTATTTTTAATTTTTATTTTTTTCGAGTGTTTTTGATGTGTGGTTGGTTGAATCTGCAGATGAGGAATATGTGAATACAGAGGGCAGACTGTGCTGTGACTCTCTCCAACTTGCCGTGTGATCACAAGTAAATCATTTAACTTCTTGTAGCTCAGATCGGAACTCATGTAATAGAGATGGTGATGCACATGATTATAGGATATGTTCTGGTACCCATGTGGTATATATGCCAATACCAATGTTGGTATGCTTTCTGCAATAAGATTGAGTAGATTTTGATAGTTGCTGAGAGGAGTTTCAGTATAAATCACGGCATCATCAAAGATTAATAACTCATTCATAAACCCCTGATTGTGAGTCTATCTGTATCAGATACTGTGCTTGGGAATATAGATAATTTAGAGAATTGATCTATTACCTTCAGAAGCTCCCAGACCGACTGGGGAGATAAGTTATGCAGAAAATTAACCAAAGTACAACAATAATAAATACTATGACTGACATTTATATATAAAATGTACTATGTCCCAAGCATTTTACCAATATTAACTCATTTAATACTCTCAACAACCCATTTCACAGAGGGAGAAACTGAGGCCAGAGATGGTAAGTCTCTTGGTTGCTTAAAGTTTACCACTACATTACATTATGGAACAAGGGGAAAGAGATTGCTTCAAGTAGGGATCATAGTATTTCCTACATATGTTCCTTGAATTGTGAAGATATAAGCTACAGGTAACAATGGAAAGCTTTTAAATATCTTTTATAGGGACAAGATACATCTTTTATATGTTGCTCTTTTACTCTTCTTTACCTGTGCAGACTATAAGAGTGACAGTAAAATACTTTCTCAAATAATCCAGAGGCAGTGCCTTGGTCATTTTGTGGAAAGCCACTACTAGTCCATTAGAGTTGGGCAGTGGTGGATGCCTGCCATCTCAGTTCAAGCCAGTAAGTACTACTCTGATTCAGATGTGCAAGGGCTTTTGAGCACCAGGCTCCCTCTGAACTACTCTCTAATGGGTATTCTTAACAGTGGCCTACAGACAGGTATGGTCTTAATGTAATCTATTCTATTCTATTCTATTCTATTCTATTCTATTCTATTCTATTCTATTCTATTCTATTCCAGTTTGTTTTCTAGCCTATTCCTGTTTGCTTATTGCCTATTTATTGTCTATCTTACTTATTAGAATGTTGCTCTTTAGAATGTTGCTCTTTTCTTTCCTATAAACTTTATACTTCGAGTTGGCCATTTGTGTCTTTGAAGATATGTGGATTGGGTGGCTGTCTTCAGTTTTGCCTAGGCTTATTTCCTTTGGACATTTCCCCAATCTTTGCTTCTGGAAACGTGTCATGGACTTTGGAGCAAGTTTCTGACTCTGAGACTTTAGGGAAGTTACTTTAACTTTCGAGACTCAGTTTCCTCAACTTTAAAATAGGGATCATTAGCTGGGCATGGTGGCAGATATCTGTAGTCCCAGCTACTCAAGAAGCTGAGGCAGGAGAATCGCCTGGGCCCAGCAGTTCACGGCTGCAGTGCACCATGATTGTGCCTGTGAATAGCCACTGCACTCCAGCCTGGGCAACATAGTGAGACCCTGTCTCTAAATAAATATGTAAAATAGGGAAGATTAAATCATGTAAAAATAAATAAAATATTCAGTGCACACAGTATCCAGTACTATAGGCATTCATTAATGCCATTCATTAATTACTATAGGATAATTATAACAATTATATCATCATTATTTAAATATTATATAAGAACATAGTTTAATAAGATTAGAAATTATTGAAATATATACCATTTAGTATATAATTAAAAATTAAAAGTAATCTCAAATAGTACATCTAGGAATCACAGTGGTATTTTCTATCTTTTAAGCTTTACCATTGATAGAGTTTTCCTAGAGTCAAACAAAAGTCCACTGACGGAAATTTGTATCTGTCCAATTTACTCTGTCGTTAAGGGGTGCCCAGAACAGCTGCATAAAGCAAGCCTGACAATCCATCTCGGCATTGGAAAGCCTGTCTTTTCCAACCAAAACCAAAATAAATGAAATAATAAGAACTCGTTTAACATCCACGTCATTTTACAGGGTTACAAAGAACTTTCAAATCTCTTACCTCATGTGATCCTTTTTCACATCTGGGAGGTATGTTTTATTACTATCAGTCTTGCTTTATAAATGAGGAGACAGGCTCAGAGAATGTGAGTGACTTTTAGGGATCAGTAATTGGTGGAGTCTGGACTTGAATCGATATCTTCTGATTAAAAAAAACAAAACAAGCAAAACCTGTGCTCTTTCTAGTATGTCACAAGACTTGGTGTGGTGGGAAGTCAAACAGAGCTGAGTTTGAATTACGGCTTAACTTCCTACTGGTTATTATTTTATCACTTTGAGCTTGGCTTTCCTTTCTGTAAATAAGGATACTAATCCCTTCTGCACGTGGTTGACGTGACAATTTAGCGATGTGGTGTACATAGAGTCAAGGCCTGTACAGAGAATGTCCTTTAAGGCTCTCATTGCATTCGGCCTCCTTGAACTCTGAAATATTTTCTATTTAGCTTTTAGTTCACTGGGAAAATTCCAAATGCATCATTTGCCCAGACATTTATCTCAACCACACTTTTTTCTTTAGAAAACATGACCACTTATTCATGGTCATTCCTCTCCCTTCTCCTCAAGGCTATTTTCTTGACAACCCCCATTAGAGAATAAGCACAGTAGGTTCCCAGAAATGCTGATTTGATGATGGATGGTCTGCCCTCATCCTGGATGAAGAACACCCTGGCCTACATATTTCCTCGCACATAATAAAGAACAGTGATTCATCCTGGGCAAAGTAGGTATCATCTGCTCAGCATCTAGAATGGGGCCGTGGTGGTCTGCTAAATACCGTGGTTAATAAACCAACCAAGTGACCTCACTTTGTCCTCTTTCCTCATTAAAGACAGTTGTAGATGTTTTCAGATCTGGCTGACACATTCCTTGGCTGTTGAGGAACGAATGAATTTCATAGAAACAGAGAAAACAGACATAAATAGTGAAGAGGCCATGAGAAAGGCATTTAGGATCCGTCAGAATCTGCCTCCAAAGTCAACAAACTCTGTTTTGACTCAGAACAGTTCAGAAGTATGAGAAAGGCCCCAGTCTTTGGGGAATCTCTTAGCAACTAAGTTTATGATCCATCATCTATCATCGAAACTCAGTATGTTTCTTTAGAAATGTCTTTTCTTGGTGTTTTGGTTTTTTTTTTTAAATTTTGCCTTGTTTTTGTTTGTCACCCCACCATCACTCTTGCAGTCCTGGTATAAACACCTAGACTCAGGGTTATTTCAATAACCTGTTAATTTCCTTTCCCCAGAATCCTCCCTAAAGAATCCATCTCAGCTTTCGCTATGTTGTCTTTGGGATGAAACTTTGGCGAATACTGGGCAGAGAATGAAGCCTCATTCTAGTCCCCAGGATTCACAGCAGAATCCAACTTTATCATGCACCCAACTTGAACCTCCAGGCCTGTCTTGCTTTCTCTCTTCTGCATCATGCTCATTCTCACCTTACAACCTTTGCAGAAGATGGTTTCAAACTATCCAAAGTCTACCTGACCTCAAGTTTAAGCTCTCTCTCCCATGGAGCCCACTCTAGGTACCGCAGTTCACATTAGAAGGTGAGCTTCCTTTCACCCCTTCTCTCTTTCCTTTTGACTCTTTAACTCTTATTTGTGCCTTCAATGATAATACTTTACTACACACTGTTTTCTAATTTTTTTTTTTTAAACTGGCATTGAACTCTCACCAGTCTGTGTCTTACTTAAAAGTAAGCTCCTTGAGGCCAGAGAGACCATGTTTCATCCTTTCTGGTTTTTCTACTGATCTAGCCTCTAACACAGTGCTAAGCTCATAACAGATTTTTAATTTAAATCACTTTATAATTCAGCCAGATGAATCATTCATCTAACGTTTTCAGGTTTTTTTCCCCCTCTCTCTTTGGTATAATTATCTTGGATTTTGTATGGTAGTTATACTTCATGTGATCTAGAATTAAGTTGCTTTGGAAATTCAAAACAAAAGAAATAAAAAGAATAACAAAAGCACACAGAGAGAATGAAAAGACAGACATTTCTACTGTTACATGATTACTTCTAGAGAGTATCAGTGTGTGCGCTAACTCTTCATGAACCACACCGTGTGAGTTAGGACAGTTTCAGTCCACGCTTTTGTATCTTGCTCCCTCTTTTCCATTCTCCATGTTTCTTACCTGTTTCTAGACATCATTCTCTCTCTTTTCTGCTTTTTCTTATTTCACTTTCTCCTTCATTCTGCACATAGTCACCAAAGAGCTTTCTGAAGTGCAACCTCATCATACCACTCCTCTGCTTACAGACTCTTAGTGCCGCTTGCTATCTTTGAATTAAGTCCAAATTCTTTGGGCTGGCATTTAAAACCTTTCAATATCTGCCCCCATTCTATATTTCTATCTTTATCATTTCATATTCTTTTGAATAGTCTCTATACCTTATCCAAACTGAACTTGCATTGAACTTCACACATAGTATTTGCACCTTTGCCAAAAATCACTATTTTATTCCTTTGAGTCCAAACTGCATTTGATGTTTAGTGATCAATTTAACATTAACATAGACTTCCCCGGTCACCTCACCAGGAAGAAATTCTCCTTTCCCTGAATGCCTACGTAGCAACACATTCTAACTGCATTTTTCACCTTCTGTCTTGGATGTAGTTATTTATGTACATCGGTTCATTTATTTCTTCCCTCAAAAAATGTTGAACAAAATTATGCAAGGTTCCAGGGATAAAAAAGGAATACAGTCTACTGGTGAAATAGTAATAAGCCCCCAAATAAAAATATATAATATATTAAATATGATAATGAATGTTAAAGAATCAGAGAGGTCAGAAGAAAGTTGGCTTAGATCTGTTTGGAGAGTCTCAGAGGAGTAGTGTCTGGATTCTAATGTAAAAGATGTTTAGGTATTAATTAGCCAGGTGGAGAAGATGGGGAACTGGCATGAGGTTGGGCAGGAAGAGGAGAGGCAGACAGCTCAGATGGAAAGCTTGGGGTTAGAAAAGTCACAGACACACGAGAAAGCAAAGGCAAGTAATTAGTTACGAGTGGGTGGGATATGCAGAGAGAATAGCAATAGTAGGAGAAGACAGTAGTCAGGTGGAAGGGACAAGATTTTTACCTTGCTAAGGAGTTGGGACTTCATCCTGTTAGCAGTCAGGAGTCCCCCAAGTATTTTAATCGAGGGAATTATAAGATCGGATAGTGGGTTAGACTTTGGTAATGGAGTGGAGAAAGAATTGGGGATCTAAGGAGATTGTAAGCAATCTGGCAGGGATTGCGTGTCTGATTTATCTTTGTATTTCCTGATTGTGCTTAGCACAGGTTTATATATAAATTGTATCATTTATTCAAGAAGTGAAAGAAAACAAAGTGCCCACTTTTAGACTTGAACACAAATAGAAAGGTATGTCAGCTTTAAACTTCATACTTCACCTGTATTACTCAGATCACACAGGTAGAGGGCATTTTCCAGCTTCCTGAACCTGTCTATCCACATCTCACTTTCTTCAGACTCATTCTTCATGGTTGGACTCACGAAAGGCTGGGAGGCAGGCCTGATCTTCAAGGAGCTAGGAGGATCTTTTGGGGCTAAAGTTTCAGCAGGGGGGTTTTCTGGCTGCAGCTCCTCATCTGGAGTTTTCTACAAAAACAACACAAACATTTCACTGGCAACACATTCACCACCCAGAGCTTCTCCAGTTTCTTGGCCAAAGATGAGGCCACACAACTAGCAAGATTTATTGCAAGGTATGGCTTTGGAAAGCTAGGAGGATGAGTTTCAAATTCTCAGTGCCATAAGACCATATCTGCCAAATCTTGCTGGATAGAAACATGTTAAGATTTTTGTGTTGTTGTTAAGAGAAGGGTGACATCATGACTTTTATTCAGTTTTCATTTCTGACTTGCACAAAGCAAAAGACTTTGTAACTTCCTGGGACTTTTCATGATATTCTACTCTGTTTTGTGTTAATACTAGTGCGATCTATGGGGAATGGGCTTCCTCCAATGCTTGTCACTTCTTGGTAGGAAAACCTCTGGATGGTGAATGTGATAGAAGAGTGATTGAAACAATAGTGATATTATTTTAGTCTTGTGGGCCCATCTTAAAGGCTGTTAGAGCACTTCTAGCCTGCCTGTCCTGTTCATTTAACAGAGGAAGCTGAGGCCCCCCCCAAAATCTGAGTGATTCACTAAGATCATACAGAACTTATGGTAGACCCAAGACTAGAAGTAGAACCTAGAGGTTATATCTAGCTCATCTGTATGCTAACCTCATGCCCAGTATAAAACAGAGATATTTTTAGAATAAAATAGACAAACGAGTCCCAGCAGTGCCATGTAAGGCATCCTGCCACGAACCATGTGGAGAGAGTGAGCGTCTGCTGTTTGATCTGCCCAGCCCTGATTTTCCAGGGATTGCCCCTCCTGCCCATATATGTGGCTGTAGAGAGAACTGCCATGTTCTATTTGCATAGTTCAGGACTGGGCATCTAATGCAAAATGGGCCAATAAAACCATTGTCCAGGAATTTTGGAACTATTTGTGAGAGAGAAATGGAGATTATTCTGTGTGAGAGGTTGGAACTCCAGCAAGCTTTCCACTCTGTGTCCTGGAAATGAAGAAAAGCTGATCTGGAATGAGAGAGAGAGAGAGAGAGAGAGAGAGAGAGAGAGAGAATGAAGCTGACAACAGAGAGAAAAGATTTAGGAAGTCTTAATGGTGTTAGAGTCTCTGTTTTAGTTCATGTTGCACGTCTGTCCTTAGGTAGCATACTATGTGTCTCTGTGCTTCCCGTAAATTAAGCTAGGAGAGTTGGTTCTATTCATTGTAATCTAAATATTCCTAACTAATTCACCATAAAATTATGCCTCTAACTTTTGTATACCATCTGTGCTCCTCCAACTTTCAAATGTCTGAATTTTTCCAATTTTGTACCTTTGTCTCAAACTTCTCACATATAAGCTGTGAAAATCCCAGAGCCCTAAAGAATAGTAAGTGCAATAAGAAGCCAAGTTCTGAGTTGGTTAACAAATGGATTAAGCTGCTTCTGGGGAATTTAAAGAATTCTTTTGTTTGAAATAATAGAATTCTATATGAAATTGTAGCCACAGGGATGACAAATAACCGGCGAGTTTTAAGGGATTCAGATAAAAAGGATTCTATTGTGATAAAACCAATTTGGGGAAAAGTAGAAAGTTTCCAAATAGTAAATTAGAATAGTGATTCTTATATATATATTTTTAGAGCTTTGGGCCACTTTAGAAGTCTGATCAAAGCTTTAGAAAATCTGCCCAGGCTAATGTACATTTGCATACATTTTGGTGGATAATTTTAGAAAGATCAAAGTTGCCCTTGGATTTGAGAAATTAATTTTATTAATAAATAATTTTTAGACATCTTGAGATAGTTCAACACTCTCTTTGGCCATTGAAGATAAGGGAAAGGGGATATTTATATGGACCTGAATTAGGCTCGAGCAAGTAACTAACAAAGTAAAACTAACACATCCTATACTGTTTTGGTCCCGCTGTGTCAGGATGAAGTTCAAATTTCTTGCTTGGCACACAAAAACATTTATGTGCTTGTTCTCGCTTCTCTCTCCAGATTATCTTCTTTTAATCCTACATCTTTTTCTCCATGCACATAAAACCTGAAAAAGTGAAGCTGTATGCCTTTATAATGCTGTTACCTCTGTTATAAAAGCCCTTCTTGCCACCTACGCCTTGCTTGTTTAGCCTCCTACTCATTCTTCAAGACCCAATTCATAGTCTCCTTCTTGTGGGAAGCCTTCCCTGAGAGGCCCGGACTGGGCGAGAAGTGATTCTTTGTAGCCTCTTTACCCATCAGAGCATTTATCACTGGATATTGGATTCGTATGAGTATCTCCTCGGACGCTGAGCCTGTGAGATAGTTATTTCTGTGTACTTGGAGTCTGGTTGAGTGGCTGGCACAGAGTAGGTTCTCAAGACTTGCTTAGTGGTTGAATAAATGAATGTGTGAATAAATGATTTTCTCTGAGACAATGGGAGAATTGCTCTCCCAACCTTCTGCTTCAATTTCTCCTTCTAAAAAGTGGGACAATGAATTCTGTTTATACAGGAATGTGAGAAGAATCACTTATCTCAGAGATGCAATAAAATCCTTAAACAAGAGGCAAAATAAAAGAGCAAGTATATTTTTTATAATCTTATTCACAACAGACTTAACACTCAAGGAGAAAAGCATTTGCTGTTGTTTCTTGCATGGCAAGAGTCTTGCCAAAATGGATACTATTTTCTAAAATATTTCAACGTGTGAAGTGCATGAAGAGGCCTCCCATCATTTTAAGATGAATTATGTTCTAATCTGGGCATTTAAAAAACAACAACAACAGAAAAACTCAGGCTGTTTTTCAATTCTGTCTATAACTTCTCCTGGCTAAATGCTGGGAATATTAAAATGGATTTTAACTGCTTGCCAGATTTTCCTTTTTTTTTCTTTTCTTTTCTTTTTTTTCACTCAGAGAGCCTATTACATTTTAAAATGTGATGTCTGGGGAAAAGGTCATTCTCAGTTTCTGGAAGTTGGAATTAAGATGTTAAAATAGGTCTCATAATCACTCTTTATTCTGATGGCAGTTGGTGGATAGGTCATAAGCTTTGGAAGGACACCCATACACATGCTACAAGTCCAATTTCTTGGGGCAGTTGGCAAGCCCACCACCAAGCGATGGCAAGAGGTTTCTGTATACCAGGTAGGACAAGAACCAACCCACACTCTAGGAGTTCTTTGGCCTCCCTTCTCTGCCTGAGGAGAGTCTCAAAGTTACAGACAATCTGACATCAAGGGGTTGGGTGGAAATCAAAAACCCACAGGGGAGGGTACCACCCAGCATCAGAGAAGAGAAGGCTAAGGATCTGTGAAAACCTTCCCCAGACCCTATATACCTCAGGTGCATACCATATGTTCGGTTTTGCTTTGAGATGTCTCAGGGACTTTAGGCTCCACTGGAGTGGCAGGGGCTTCCTTTTCATTCTTTCCTGAATGAGAAAGAAAAAATTGAGGGGTTTAGTTTTGTTTCTTTGTTTAACACATACATATACACCGGGAAAGAAAACACAGGCTCTGCTGTGTGGTTGGGGCTGTGTTCGGTAATGGGGACACACTGACAAATAAGAAACACCTGGTTCCCACCCTGGTGGACCTTAGATTGGGGAGATAGATGATGATAATTACTCAAAACTGTTTTATTTAATTACGAGCTACCACGAATACTACAAAAGAAAAATATGGGGAGATAGAAAAGTATTTAAACTTATTTTGGGGCAGAGGTGGGAGTGGTGGGGTGTAGAAACAGCTTCCTGGAGGAAGTGACACAAATTGGCACTCGAAGAATGAATAGGATTTATTCAGGCAAAGATGATGTTGGTGATGCTCACGGAGCAGAGAATTGTAGATAAGCAGAGACAACAGCCTGCGGGAAGGTCCTGAATCAGAAAGCCTTTTGTAGCTAAGAGAGTGGGACGAGTCCTCTTCCCATGGCCCTGCTTCTTAAGAACTTCTGCCCCTCCCTCCTTGCAGGTGTGTGCCTGAAGGATCAGGTGCAACCTTTCGCTTCTTCCTTCCTTGCTCCTTTCCTGTGGGAAGAGGTTTGAACAGCACCATCCCTGACCCAGGGGATTCTACTGTCCAGGTGCTACTGCTGCAGGCTGCTGCCATCATGAATAGAAGAGATTTCCTTAGGAGGCAGGAAAAAGACATGAAGACCTGCTGAAGTCCTCTAAGGCTGGTATCATCCTTAGTATGATGCAGTGACTTATTTATTTATTTTGCAAATCTGTGTGCCAACCACATAGCCCAGATTGCTGGGAGCCTCAGCTTCAATATTCAGTGCATAATTCAAATATGCCATTAACAAATATATATTATTTCTAAGTTGGGTCTTACTATTTTTAATAAAAATTATTCAATCAATAATTAAAAAAAAAAAGGTAAAGGGAGACTGGGTAACAGAGTGGTTGAGAGTATAGGCTCTGAAACCAGATGCCTTGGATTCAAATCCTGGCTCCTTTAGTAGCTGCATGACCTTGGGCAATTTACTTGTCCTCTCTGTGTCTCAGTTTCCTCTTCTGTGAAATGGGGATAATAAAATCCATAGGCCATTATGATAATTAAATGGATTAGAAAGTGTAAAGCAAGTACCTGGAACATAGAAAGTGCTCAATAAATGTTAACTAACAGTGTTATCTAGGTAAGGATTTTTTTATAAATAAAGTCACATATCAGATTTAAACAACTTTTATTAGACAGACTTTTAACATTGCACCTATAAATTATTATGCATCTTCCCCCTCAGTTTCTTGATGGAGAAGACAATGTGACTTTCTAATCTTTTCTGAAGTCCTAGCACTCAGCTTTAGGATGAATGCTCAAAGCATGCTTATTGAATGAATGAATGATCATGTGCCCTAATTTGGAGTTTGGAAAATAAAGTCACAGAATACATAGTTCCATTTTTCCAATTCCTTTTCCAATCCTTGGAGAGGAGAGATTTTTCTATGCATTTCTTTATCCTCTCAAACTTACCCTGGATGCTATATAGTGTAAACCTTAATAGATGCTTAATGAGGATCATGATGGCAGCCAATAAGGACAGCCTCTTTAGGACAGATCTTATTTGATCGGCTGAACGTTTAAGCTGTCTTGAGAACTCATCATCACCTAGTAGCATTGGCCCTGGCTTATTTAACTCAATTTGCAAAGAAAAGATTTCTGTTTATTGCAGGGGGAAAAGGTTCAAATTACTCTCAATAATAGAATTCTCCAGCTGAAGGGATTCTAGAAGCACATGGAATAAGGCGAGGAGGATGGACTTTGGTATCAGACAGCCCCGAAGGCTAACGCTGATGCTTCCTTTTACCAGCTACAAGCTTTTGGATCCTAATTCTTTCATTTGTCAAATTACAGCAATTCGCTGTACACACATGGAAGATGTTCAATACAAGATATTATTATTTGTGGTTGTGTTATTATTATATTACCTTAAACAAATCTCGTTTCCCTAGAGAAGAGGACCTAATGTTAATTAGCATGTGTCAGGCATTTTTTTTTTCTGGGCAGTGTTCAATGTATTATCCTTTTAAGAATAAGATCTAGAACCTAGACTTTGTCCTCATCAGTTACTTTCTACTGTCTTCACTTTTAAAAGTTCCATTAAGAGAAAATATATGCTAGTTCGCTAGCTCTCTTTTAAGCTTCCCTTTCTCCTTCCTAATACCTAATAGCATATAAAAAGGTAATGGTTTGCACGTGTAAAAATTGTTTGAAAAACCTGAGGCAGAGCTCATTTTTTTTTCTTTCTAACACAGCAAGAAGGATGAATAATAACCATCTGTCTAGTCTGCCAGTTGAAGATTTGTACTGGAGGAAATAAGCCAAGCTGGCTTCTAGAGATTTCCAGGTGTGGGAAGGGCCAGGTTTTACAGGGCTTCCAGTGGATTCTGAGAGTTACACAGCCAGCCCTCCTGTCTGCTCCCACTAATGACTTGAAATCAGTGGTCTTGAAATCACTGGCTGCACATTAGACCCACCTGTGCAGCTGTAAAAATTACCAATGCTCAGGTGTCACACTAGACCAATTAAATCAGAATCTCAGGGGACAGGAGTCAGCTCAGTGCTTTAAAAAAAATTACCTAGGCAATTTTAAAGGGAAATGGAGTAGAGAACAACTGATTTCAATAAAAGCTTCTGGCCTCACTGGACCTACCAAATGAAGCTTTTGTGGGAAGAAAATTATTAATAATATATGTCAAATATCTATAAATGGAAGATGTTTCCACATAGTCTAAAGAATATCCCTATGAGGTAGAAGTTTTCCTCATTTGATAGATGAGGAAACTGAGGCAATGGAAGTTTCAGTTATGTGCTTGAGATAATAGAGGTAGGGTTAGGTCTGTGATTCTAACTCTTTCATTCATTTAACACATATCTGTGAGGTGCATACTATATGCCAGGCACTGTCCTAGGCATTATGATACAACAATGAACAAGACAGAATCTTTTTTCTCACGGAGAGCAAACAAATAGGTGCACAAAATAATGTCAGGTATTGATAAGCTGTAAATATAACTAAAACCATTATGGATAGGAAATTCACCAAAGGCCTCTTTGAATAAGCGACGTGAAAATAGAACCAAGTGTGGAGAAGAAACAAGGGAGCAAGTCATGAAAATAAACGGGGAAAGGGCATTCAAGAACAATGTTACAGCAAAGACAAAGGCCATGATGTAGGAGTGTCTGGTACATTCCGGCTAAGAGGAGAGCCTCCCCGAGGCAGAATGGAAAGGAAAGAGTAGTGGCTTGAAGGTTCACAGAGCCAAAAGTCCTCATGAACCATGTCATGGGACTGAAGTTGATTATTTTATTTTGTTTTTTTTTCCCAGCATTCATTCCTTCTCTGGTGATTCTCCCCATCATGATCATTCTTTACTTCCTGCTTCTTCCTCTCCCTCATTCACAGGCTCCACAGTGAAGAAATTCAAACTTGGGATCATGCTTCCTTTTTATGAAATACTACTTTAGACTCTATCATGTTTGGAGGGGCCTAAGCTCTTTTGCATTTATCTTAGTGGGAGTTCATGGTATTTCTTGGTTCTGTGGCTAGATATCTTTCATCACTTTTTGAAATCTCTTAGTCATAATTTCTTCAAATAATATTCTCTTTCTCCTATTCTTCTGTGACTTTAGTTACATGTATGTTGTATGTTGTCACCTTTCCCCATATGTCTCCTATATGCTTTTTAATGTATTACATCTTGATTTCTCATCTGTGCTTCAATCTGGATGTTTTCTACTGAACTGTATTACAGTTCACTAGTCCTCTCTTCAGCTTGGTCTAATCTTCTGTTAAACCTGTCTATTGAGCTTTTAAAATTTAGTTTTCGTATTTTTAGGTCTATTTTTTTAAGTCTTCTAGTTCTTGCCAGGAGGTTTAATCAGCTGGAAACTAGTCTATTCTTGTCGTTAGTGTAAGTCACAGATACTAAATATTTATGTGAAAATCATATGTACATTAAAAAGCAAGTTCATAGGATTTTTATAATTTGAAAAGAAATAAATTTTATTATAAAGCAGTATATATGAAATGAATCATTTTAATCAGGTTATCATAGCATCTCTTGGTGCAAAGGGGTCCCAGGAAGGTGAAAATTCACAGTTCTACACACTGATAAGGAGTAGATTTCTTTAGTTTCTGTGTAATGTTCCCCCTTCCCTTTCATAACATTTACCTGTGGAGCTAAAGAACAGGCAAATAAAATGGCTCACTCAGTGCATGAGGGCATTTTTATCATCATAGATCCAAAAGTCAGAAATGGAAAGAGACCAAGGTATTAACTTTCTCAGTAAGCAGTAGGCTGTCTCAACAGCGATGCAACGACAGCAATACCACCACAAAACCCTGTTGTTCTGGAGAGTACCATACTGTCTAAAAAACTCAGTGAAACATTGCCTGTTTTGTTTGTCAGACTCACAATCACCCTATGAGATCAATAGGGCAGGTTTTTATTTATTTATTTATTTTTTGCCCATTTTAGAGATGAGAAAAATGAGTCAGAAGTAAAATAAGTATCTGAACATAACCATTATAAATAACCACTTAATATCTATTTAGTGATTATTTAGTTGCAAAAGGGAGACTTCAACCTCTATTTTTACATACTTTTTCTGCTATGCCATGTGAATTCTGAATTCTGGATTCTGTTCCCCCCCAAATTTGTATGTTGAAGCTCTAACCCCTAGTACCTAAAAACATGACCATATTTGGAGACGGGGCCTTTAAAGAAGTGATTAAGTTAGAGTGAGGCTGTTAGGGTAGGCTCTACTCCAATCTAACTGGTGCCTTTATAAGAAGAAGAAATTTGGACCCTTGGAGCACCAGGGATGCAGTCACAGAGGAAAGACCCTGTAAGGATACAGCAAGAATCTGTCCAGATTCAGAAAAGAGCTACTGATATAATGTTTCTCAACATTTTCAGCACTGGCACGTGTGAAACATCAAAGGTCAGATGAACAGCTACATGACATTCCATCAGTGGTCTCAGCATTGACCACACAGTGCTCTGTAAGAGGTTCAAGCACAGCCACCTTCTTCGAGGTCTGAGCTCCAAACTATGTTATGCTCCAAGAACCAACCAGCTCTGAAATCCTTTCTCCAGCTGCTTGGCATTTTCTTGGAGATCCTAGAACCAGCTTTGTAGTAACTCTAGGTCTGACTAGATTCTACGATAGGACTCCTTTCTCTATGTTCCCTCAGCCTTAAGGATGGCGGCTGCTTCCTGCAGTTACGAATGTCAGCATTACTTCACTGTAGTGAATTGGATAGTGTCCTCCCAAAGGATAGATATGCTCTTAATCACTGTGACCTGTGAATCTGACATTATTTGAGAACAAGGTGTTTTCAGATGTAATCAAGTTAAGATGAGGTCATTCTAGATTAGTGTGAGCCCTAAATCCCATGACAAGTATCTTTATAAGAGAAAGGAGAGGGATATTTGGATGCAGAGACACAAAGGAGACACAGAAGGAAGAAGGCTTTGTGACGATGGAGGCAGAGATTGCGGTTATACAATACCAGGCCAAGGGAGGCCTGGGGCTACTAGAAGTTGAATAAGCAAGGCAGGACTCTTTTCTAGAGACTCAGAGGGAAAATAGCCCTGTTGACACCTTGATTTCATATTTCTAGCCAGCAGAACTGTGAGAGAATAAATTTCTGTTGTTTTAAGCCACTGAGATTATAGCAATTCGTTATGGCAGTCCTGGGAAATGAAAATACTTACCATCCCCTCTTTGATCTTTCAGCCTTCTAATACTTGTATAATCAATTCCCTGTAGTAAATTCCTTCTGTCTGAAATACCTAGTAAGGTTTCTGTTTTTCTATTTGAATATAGGCTGATATGTCAATTCCTCAACACATGTACACACACACACACACTCAGTACCTTGTATTTTGAACCAAAGAGTGATCAGTAAATGGTTGATGGATATAGTAAATAGAAAAACTACAACAGCAGATTAATATAATATCAATGCATATTTTTCACCTGTCATATTTAAAACTTGTTAATTGCCAAATATTTTACCCAATTCTTTATTAAGTGAAATTTCACTTAATAATATGTTTTAGAAATATTCCTGTAGTAGCCCAGTCATGTTATTTTATAGCTGCATAGTCTTATCAGCTGGTTGTACTGTAATTTAGCTAAATGGACCATGAAAGATCTTTTTGCTATTTCCATTTAAAAAAATATTTCCCCAAAAATGCTTACTAAACATATATATATTCATTCACACACACATATACACAAACATACCTCTTGGAGGGTTTGTTTTTTTGTTGAAATGTCAGTGGAATAAATACCTAGCTACAGGATTCCTAGGTCTAAGGGACTGTGCAACTGAAATTCTAATAAGTAATACCAATTTATTCTGCAAGTGTGTTGCATTCATCTTAAAGGGTTGCTATTAGAGAATGCCTCATGATAAAAGAAAACTTGGGGAATTATGTCCTCTTCGATCCTTCTGGCCTAAAAGAATAGCCAGTAAGGCAATCCCCACTCCTGTTTTCTCTTCACTGGGGAGCCATTTACATTTCTGGGAGGAATGAGATGAAACCCAACAACCAAACCACTCAAGCTAAGCGGCACAATCAACAATAGCTCTGGGAAATGGGAGGTCTCTCAGGAGCAAGAAAATAATGGAACTTACCTGTAGGCAAATCAGCCAACAAATCAGAAGAAGCTCTGCTCAGCATCTCAACAAAATTCTGCCATCTGTGCAAGAAAAGGAAACATAATACTGGTGATCAATATCATTGCCCTGAAAGAATGTTCAGTGAAGCTTTAAGTTTATTGGTAGTGATATTAAAGAAGCTTTTTGATACCTGTATCATTTAGGGTTCAATGCAGAAAATGAAAACTACTTTATATATCTTTATTAGAAAGGGCTTTGATAATAGGGAATTAGGTACCCACAAAACTATTGCAAGGCTACTGGAATGGAGGTGGGGCTGTGCTGCTAGGCTCAAGGTCAGGCTTCAACAGACGTGGTCCAGAGATCAGGGAACTATAGGAAAATCTGGCTGATGTCTCGGTTGCCTGTAGTCATGAAGTTGTGGCAAGGCAGTATTAGGTGATTTCTGGCCATAGGAAAGACTAATGCTTACCAGTTTCTGAAGTTGCTACTGCTCTAGGAAAATAAATAAACACATAATCTGTCTCTGTACCAGTGGCCTCCCACCCCTGTTTCTGCCTTTCAAATCTCATGCAATGACATCTCACTGATAGGGGCTTAAATCAGTTCTAGAACATAGTGTCAAGGGGGTTTTAGATATCAAATATGCTACAAGGCCTCTGCATGAAATGGCACCAGAAACTCTCCTGCCTCTTCTTGATTATATGCGGTAGTAGGGGAAGGAGATTGTGGGAAAATTTCCTAAGCATTGAACTTGGATATTGCCTGATTTGAATGGTGTATAGGCCTTCTATGACCAGTAAAATTCTTAAATTCCTCCCAGTAAAATATTTCCTTTCTCCCATATTCTTTACATTTCCCTAAGACCTTCAAAGTACCATTCACAACTTAAATGTGGGAATGGGTTCTAGATGCCGTAGCAGGCACTATAATTCTAATAACAAAAGTAGGTACCAAATCTCCAGTGTTAGAAAGGTCAGGATTGGAGGACAAATCCTGTGAGCCTGATTCTAGATAGGCAGACCTGAGTTCAAATTACAAATTTAACTGGATTAACCAAGTTAAAATGGCATTTAGTGAATATTCTGAGTACTTTTTGTGCATTATCTCATTTAATTGAGTCAGTCACTCATTATGAGGCATGTAAATGACTTGCCCAAGGGCACATGGATCAGTGGATAGCCAGGATTTGCACCCTGGCTGTCTGACTCCAACTCTACGTGAATGTGATATAACTTGGCTTAGGTTGCATTTCTTTGTCCTTTGAAATTCCATGGACACAGCTCCAGTGTCTTCTGGCATTTATTGTTATAGAAGTCTGATGTCAATCTGATTTTTGTTCATTTATAATGAATTTTTCCCTTTATTTGCTTTGGTTTAGTTTTATTTTGTTTTTGGCCTGGATCCTTGAATAATTTTGTCTTCATAATACAAAAGTTTTGTTGGGATAGACATGTATACATTTTTTGTTAATTTAGCTTAGATCGTAGAGAGTCCTTTCAATCTGTGCACAGAGGGCTCTTTCTTTTTCTCCAGCTCTGAGAAGCTTCTTTAATCGGAACTCTTGTTTTTATTTTTTTCCAATTTTTCTAGTTTCCTTTTCCACCATACCAAGGCCTCTTAGCCTGAATCTCTATTCTTATTCTTCTATATCTATTATCCTCATTTTCTTTTTCTTTTTCTCTAGACTTTGTGGAAGCCTCTTAAGTTTGACATTAGGTATTAGATTTTCTCTAGTGTTAATTTTGCTTTTTTTATTGATTCCTGGTTACCTCTTAATTCTGCCATAGAAGTTTCAGCTTCCTTGAAACCATCCATACATATTTCCCCAAGTCCTTTCTACTTTGTTCTGTTCACTTTTTGTGCTTTTTAAATTTCATTTTCCTAGCCTTTTAATCTAATTATGTTTATTATCTTCCAATTCATTTCAATGGAGGACATGGCTTCTTATATCCTACAAAGAACCACAATGGTTTTCTAAAATTTTCATGGTTTCTGTCGTAGATCATTTTCAAAGGTTTATTGAGAGTTGGAATTTGCAGGATTGTGATTCCCTTTGCATATTCTACAGTATTTTTTAAACAAATTAGGCATTGCATGTTGCAGTTTTCTCTTTATTCAGCTTCCAATGAAGATCCGTTCACATTTGGTTCAACCCAGCAGATGAGTTGCATCGATTGCCTGTGGCCTTGCTCTCTGCTCTCTTAGACCTGCAGTCAGGGACAGATGACAACTCCCACCCACTCCTAGTGCCTCTCAGGCATTTGCCTGGTACACCTCGGTGGGATTTTCTTACCAAGCTTGCTGGATATTAGACATCCCAAATTGGTATAGTATGTCACAATCTATATGCTCCATAGCTTATACAACTACCGGATTCTTCCTTTCTCTGTTCTAACCCCCATGATTTTGTTTTCAGGAATTACACTTCACCAGATGAAAACACCATAGTCAGATTTTCCCCTTTCCACCTCATTCACCCCAACTTTCTGCTCTGTCATTCCTGGAAGTTGGGCTTTCTAAATAGGTACAGAAAAGTGGTGTGTGGGGAAGTATACATATGTGTATCCTTGGGTTGGGGAGGGAGGGAAAGGAGAGGCAGAAAGCAGCAGTGCTTAGGTTGCACAAGGAAGCAGCACCTGTGTGATTTTCTGGTTGGTTAAAACTTGGGGTCTCCAAATCAAGGGAAAGGCTGTGGTGAAAGCATGAAGCATGTTCTGTCTTCCACGCCTATAGGTGGGCAGGGCAAAACATGGGGCAGGCACTCCCTGATTTTCCCACATTCCATTTATTTATAGGTAATGAGAATTCCTTTTTTTTTTTTTTTTTTGAGACAGGGTCTCACTCTGTTGCTGGGGTAGAGTGCAGTGGCATCATTGTAGCACACTGCAACCACAAACTCCTGGGCTCAAGTGATCCTCCTGTCTCAGCCTCCTGAGTAGCTGGGACTATAGGCACACACCACAGCACCAGGCTGATTTTTCCATTTTTAGTAGAAAGCAGGTCTCCTTGTTCAGGCTGCTCTTGAACTCCTGAGCTCAAGCAATCCTCCCACTCAGCCTCCCAGAGTGCTAGGATTACAGGCATGAGCCACCACGTCCAGCCTTCCCTCTACATTCTGACACTAGAGTGCCTATTAGTTTTTGCTACTTATGTGATTTTTGCCTCTTTCTTTGTTCATAGGAATTTTATTCGGGGCTGTTAAGCAGATGCCGTTTTATACAAAAAGCCTTATACATAAAAACAAAACAAATGTAAGCATAC
Source organism: Avahi laniger (assembly GCA_963575035.1). NCBI lineage: Eukaryota > Metazoa > Chordata > Mammalia > Primates > Indriidae > Avahi > Avahi laniger. The sequence goes on along the minus strand of CAUYSK010085545.1, from coordinate 27,242 downwards.
TAAAGACACAAAATATGGGCTATTTTATTAAAACACCCTTATAATCTTGATGAAAGTAGTTACAGGCAGCATGCTCCTCTGTGAGGTTCATACGGACTTAAGTCAGAAGGTGTGCGGGTGCTCACCTCCCACGTCCATCTCTTTTCTTTGCCTCCTGAAATGTATGCTCCAGCCACAATGAACAGTTTGCAGTTCTCCAAACTTGCTATGCTTTCACTTGCCTTTCTGTCTTGGCACCTACTGCTCCTTCTCTCTAAAATACTCTTCCCCATCTCTCACCTGGTTAGTTCCTACAAATCCCACCAAGCTTAGCTGAGATGAAGTAGACATCAGTCAGCTCTGCTAAGATTGCCAGAATCGAAAATTTAGTCCCATCATTGAAAGAATTTAATCATTATAACCAGTCCCTTCAGAATCCTGTAATCCTCTACTCCCCCCAAGGGGAACAGAATATGCTAAAAGGAGGAGACAGATAGGAAGGAGACTACCAGTCAGGCTTTTAGCCTTTGGGGACTATGTTAGTTGGGTGGGACTGTGTCATGGTCTGGATATTTGTGTCTCCCCAAAATTCATATATTGAAATCCTCACTGCTATGGTATTAGGAGATGGGGTCTTTGGGAAGTGTTTTGGTCATGAAGGCAGAGCCCTCAGGAATGGGACTAGTGTCCTTATAAGAGGACTAAGAAAGACCTTTTGCCCTTTCCACCATGGGAGGTCACAGTGAGAAGATGGCTATCCATGAGAAGGCAGAGTCTCACCAGACAATAAATTTACTGGTGCCTTGACCCTGGACTTCTCAGCCTCCAGAACTGTAAGAAATAAATTTCTGTTGTTTATAAGCCATTCAGTCTATGGTATGTGATTATAGCAGCCCAAGTGGACTAAGAAAGGCTGCCATAAAAATACCACAGCCTGTGGCTTTAACAACAGAAATTTATTTTCTCAGAGTTCTGGAGGCTAGAAGTTCAAGATGAAGGTGTTGGCAGATTTGGTTCCTTCTGAGGCCTCTCTCCTTGGCTTGCAGATGGCTACCTTCTTGCTATGTCCTCTGTGCACGGTCTTTCCTTTATGCACCTGTATTCCTGGTGTCTCTCTGTGTGTTCAAATTTCCTCTTTCTATAAGGCCATGAGTCATATTGAATTAGGACCCACCTTAACAGCCTCATCTTAACTTAATTATCACTTTTTTAAAGGCTCTATCTCCAAATACAGTCATATTCTGAAGTACTGAGGGTTACAGCTTCAACATATGAATTTTTGGGTGACACATTTCAGCCCTCAATGGGGACAAAGAAAATAGAAAGGCTAATTTTTAGAAGTAATTTACTTAAGGTCTCTAAACCTCAATTAACTCATCTGTGAAGTGGGTCTAAAAGAAAAACAAACTCATGGGGCTGTTGGGAGTATGCCATGTAGCCATACAGAGCATCTAGCACCATGCCTGGAAGATACTAGGTGCACATGCGTCAATCCCTTACCCTCTCCAGTCAGGAGCTTACTTTGGTCATATTATTTAACCCTGCTGCTGCAATGCTTATTCCCCTGCACTGTCTTCCTGTGCTCTCACCTTCTTGTTCATGTAGTCTAAGATAAATTCCTCCAACTTTCCAGAAAACTGAGAGAAACACAGCCCTTCCCTGATACAGAGGCAATAAAGTCTCAAATGTAGACAAACAGGATTGTTGCATTTGACAGATGAGAAAATTAAGGTTAAGAGAAACTCCTTACTTGCCCAAATTCCCAGCGCTGGTGTATTTCAGAGCCAGCATTTCCATCTAGGACTATGTGATTCCAGAGCTCATGCTGCCTTTTGCCATGGATGGGGGCTGAAGGGTGGTAGAATGGATGGATAATCTGGTGAGGAGAAGTCGCTTCTAAATCCTTTGGATCATACCTGCCCCTGGAGCTTAAAGCCTCCCCCTTTTGTATACTTCTCCTGGCTCCTGGAGGAGAGGGTGAGTGATATTAAACTCAAATCCAGAACTGTGTTCAGCACCAAGCTCAAGGGTGAAGCCAGCTCTGGAAGTCAGGCAGTTCGCCCAAAACCCCTGTGCCTAGCCACAATCTTACACATTGCTGAGTTTCCTAGGACTTGTAGGAGAGTTAGTATAGAGTAGTGATTAAGGGCCAACACTCTGAAGCTAGAGAGCCTACATTTGACTTATTCTTATTGATGAATCTATTTATCAGTTATTTATTAGTTTTAGCATCTCTGTGCCTCATTTCTTCTTTTGAAAAATAATAGCACCTACTTCATGAGGCAGTTTCAAGGATTAAGAGAGTTAATATTTATAAAGCACTTAGAACATTACTTGGAATATAGTAAGTACAATATAAATGTTGGCCATTAATAATAACTATATTATTATTATTTTATTCGGAAGACAAAAAGCGGGTCTGATTTCTAAGGTTCAGCCAGTGGGAAGATCTATAACCACATCTCTAATAGCTTACTACCTAACACTTTCCTATTTCCTTTAAAATGTAATTGTTGAATCAGACACCTCATGTTTCCTTTATCTCCTAAAATCCTCTGCTTGTTCCTGGGATTAGCAAAACCAGTCCTTTTCAACTTAATTGCACTCTCAATAATGGGCCAGATGTGTATGATAAGTCCTACTTGTGGCTATGTCAATTGCTCTATCCTATTCATGAAGCTTCCACCGTGGCTTCATTATTTATCCCCTCCCCCAGCACAATTTGGCGTGTGTGCCTGTGTTTTAAACTGGTTTGAAGCATTTAATTTTGCCAATACAATTTTAGAGTATTAGTTTGCCTCCTGTTCTCTCTCTGCCCTCCTTAATTACCATTTATTGCAAAGTCACATAGAAACATTAAATGCTAATTCTGACTTACGTGTTCCTGGCCAAGAACACGGATAATAATTTCCATCCAACACAACCTGAACCCATTTTACAAAAGGGTGATTCAGAGTAGAGATTTGAAATCGTAATCAAGTCTTCCTCAAAATCGCCTTACCCTGGCAGTCATTCACTAACGTCTCTGCTAATTGGTAGGCAAATGGCAAAAAACAAATCTCAACGTTAAAAAAACAACAACAACTTTGTAACAGGGTTTGCAAAATTGCTCCTCTTGTCAGCTCTTACAACATGACAGTTTAAGAAGGGAACACAACTCATTTCATTTGGTTAGATGGGGCTAATCCCACATCACCATAATCCCTCCTGATGTTTTATTGATTCTAAAGGACATTTAATCAGGAAGCAGCTCAGCACTAGAATCCTGCTAATTAGCAAGCAGCCACATTCCAAATGGGTTCCCAATTGAACAGCAGATTAATGGACAATATGTACTAAAATAATGATTCGTGCATTCAGCTCCTAAAATGTGTGTCTAAATTGCATCTTTAATCTCTTAAGGATATAGGTTTGCATACAAAGCCCTTAACGAAATGGATTTAATTCAACAGAAGAAGCTTTAGCCAGTGACTGCTTAAGGATGAAACAGGTTTATCTCTTGTAAATGCAATTCTTTGGTTCTCATGGTTTTGATGTCCTTGAATATTTAAAGGTCAAAGATAGGTGAATAAAGAAATCTATATGCTTCTCTGATCTGCACAAAAACAGTGAGGAACTGAGAATATTGATAGAATAATAATTAGCCTATCTTCATTTACTCCCTGTTTTCTCTTGGACTCATGTTCTCAATTCTTGCAATCTTGGTTCTGGACCTTGGTTTTTAATCAACAAATACCTATTGATTCTCTATTATGTACCAAGTATAACATGAACTTTTATACTTGCTTTTGTCCCCTTTATATTGGTGCCTTTGGGGACTCTCAATTTCAACTTTTTGGTTTTCTACTCAGCTCTTAACTTACTTTTCTGCTTTTCCAGCTTAACCATCCCTCTCATCCTCACTCAACCATCCCCAAGGTTTTAGAGAAGGGAGACTTCCATGTCTGGAGCTGATACAGTGGAAATTCACTGACTAAGCTCATCGTCCTAACTCCATCATTCGTTTATTCATGGATTGATATTCTCCATAACCTTTATCCTTCTTTATTTTTCTATATTGCTCTTATCACCATATGATATGCCATATATTCTAACTTATTTATTGTTTCTCTTCTTCATTAGAATATAAACTTTGTGAGAGAAGGAGCTCTGTTTTTATTCGTATCCATATTCCTAGTGTCTACAGTAGTAATGTTTGGTATATAGTAGGCACCTAATAAATGCTTCCTAAATGAATGAATAAATGAATTCATCAAATATTCACTGTATACCTACCATGTGCCAAGTACAGGGCTAGATGTTGGGAATATGGTGTGAGGCAAACAGTCATGCTCCTTGCTAGTATGGAGATCACTATGTGCACATTAAGTGGATAAATACACATGAGTAGTGATGAGTGTTAGAAAATAAATTAACTGAGTGCTATGAGAGAGTATAGCACAAGGAATCTGATTTTGATGAGGTGGTTGGGGAAGGTCTCCTTCAATTTGCCCATGAGCTAAGGACTGGGCAGAATTCATGTATCAGCATCCCCAAAAGTATTTTGAGACTCTATTCCTCCCCTAATTCAGTTTAAGTCCAAAAATATTTATTGAGTACCTACTCCTTGCCAGGCACTGCTCTAGACGCTTGGGATATATCAGTGAATAAAACAAAGATCCTGCCTGCCTCAAGGCTCCATGGTCTATTGTCTATCAGGGAGAAAAAGATAATAACTATAATCATGATGAATCAGCAACTTACCTAATTCATTAGAAGTCGATAAGCATATGGGAGAAAACAAAAGGAGAGTAGATTAAGGAGGAGAAAAGTTGGGGACTACAACTTTAAAAGGGGTGGTTAGTGTAGGCCTCATTGACAAGGACCTGTTTGAGCAAAAATAAAGAAGTTGAGGGAGTTAGGATGAGGATACCTGGGTAAAGAGCATTCCAGGTAGAGGAAGCATTCAAATGATTGGTGCTAAGGAGGGAGTTTGCACAGGGTGTTTGAAGAGGACAAGGAGGATGTTGTAAAGGGAGCGGTTTTAGCTGGAGCCAGAAAAAGGATGGGGGAACAGATCATGCAGAACTCTGTGTAAGAACTTTGATTTTTTTCCCCCTCTGAGTAAAATAAGGTGCTCTCGCAGTGATTTGAGCAGAACAATGACATGGACTGTTTTAGCTTTGTAAATAGATCACTACAGCTGCTGAATGGAGCATAAACTGAGGACAAGAGTAGAAGCAGAGTTTAGTTAGGAGGCTGTTATAGAAATCCAGGAGAAAGATGATGCTCGCTTGGGTAGAGTGTGGTTAAGTAACAATAGAGGGGGTGAGAAGTGAGCAGATTCTGGGTATATTCTGACAATAGAGTTAATTTACTAATTAAAGAAATTGAATCAATAATTAATAACATGCCAAAACAGGAAGCACGGGACCTAGAAGGGTTCACTGGTGGGAATTTTACCAAAAATTTAAGAAAGACATTACAGTCATCTCCCCTTATTCTGGGGCATATATTCCAAGACCCCTCCCAGTGGATGCCTGAAGCCACAAGTAGTACCAAAACTTATATGTATTATGTGCTAATTTCTTTTTCCTTTTCCACAATTTTTGGATAGAAGAATTGTTCTTACCATAGATCTTAGCAACCTGAGCATATGATTTTATTTCTTACCTTGTTAAGAACTTTCAATTTTTCACTTAAAGAAAGCACTTTATGGCTTTTCTTTGGCATATCCAAATTTCCAGCAACACTGCTCTTGAGCTTTGAGGCCATCATTAAGTAAATTAAGGGTTAATGGAACACAAGCGCTATGATAACACAGTTGATCTGATAACCAAGACCTACTAAGTGACTAAGGAGTGAGTAGCAAGTACAGAATAAATGTGCTGGACAAAGGGATAATTCATGTCCCAGGCTGGACCAAGCAGGGCAGTGTGAGATTTCATCATGCTACTCAGAACGGCACACAATCACACAATTTAAAAGTTATGACCTACTTATTTATAGAATTTTCATTTAATATTTTCAGACTGTGAGTAAAAAATTATGGAAAGCAAAATCTTTGATAAGGGGGATGGCTACTGTAATTTGTCCTTATCTCTGTGTTTTTAAGATTTTTTCTTTACCATTGGTTTAAGCAATTAGATTATAATGAAGCTTTGTATGGTTTATTTCAAATTTCTTATGTTCGAAGTTCATTGAGCTTCTTGAGTCCATGTCTTTTAAATTTGGAAAAATTGCAGCTATTATTTGTTCAACGTTCTTTTTCCCCCCATCTCTTTCTTCCTCTTCTGAGACTTCAACTTCCCATGTATTAGGCTGCTGCTGATGTTACAAAGCTCAATGATGCTCTGTTAATTTTTCCTTCATTTTTTTCACACTGAATTTTATTTTAGATGGTGGGGTGTATATTTTTTTTTTGTTTTCTACAGACAGGATCTCACTCTGTCACCCAGGCTAGAGTGTGGAGGTGTGATCATAGCTCACTGCAGCCTCAAACTCCTGGGCTCAAGCCATCCTCCTACCTTGGCCTCCCAAAGCGCTGGGGTTACAGGAGTGAGTCACTGTGCTGGGCCCTAATAGTGTCTATTTCTGTGTCTTCAAGTTCAGTTATTTTTTATTCCATGTTTAATCTTCTGTTGCTGCCATCATGAGTATTTCTCTTTTAGACACCATATTTTAAAAATAAACTTTATTTTTTAGAATAGTTTTAGATTTACATAAAAAATTTATAGATAACACAGAGAATTTCCTTATACCTCACACCCAGTCTCCCTTTTTCTCAGCATCTTACATTAGTATGGTACATTTGCTATAATCAATGGACCAATATTGATATTAATATATTGATAGCTTTTACAGTTTTGAGGATCACTGGTCAGGTGTTTTGTAAAATATCCCTCATTGTGATTTATCTATTTTTTTCTCATAATTAGAGTGGGATTATTTGTTTTAGAGGAGAAGATATTACATTTCTCATCTATAGGAGTTTTATTTGGGCCTTTTTTACATCTTCCATATCTCTCATTTTGTTCATGCTTTCCTATACCTTCTTGAACATGTGAAGTGTATTTATAATTACTCTTTTAACATCTTTGTTTATTAAATATATTAACTGTGCTGTTTACAAATCTGCTTCTATTGATTGGTTTCTCTTGTAATAATAGAACACACTTATCCTGCTTCTTTTCTTGCTTGGCAATTTTTGTAGAAATTCCAGAAATTGTGAATTTTATATTGTTGATTATTCAAGATTTTTTATAACTTAGAAATTGAGGGGCTTTGTTCTTAGAAGTAGTTAAGGTGCTCAGAAACATTTTGATCATTTTTAAGTTTTGTTAGAGCTTTTAAGACTTGTTGCATTTGTCTAGGGTAATTTGTCCCCACTGCAATACAATACCTTTCTAAGGACTGCACTCAATGCCACATCTGTTAGGGAAATGTTCCTTACTGGCTGGTGGAAACATGGACTATTCCCAACCCTATGTGAGATCTCAGGATGTTTCCACCTCTTTCTTTTTGGTGTTTCCCTGGGCTTGAATGGTTTCCTCAAATAGGTATGTTAGCCAGTACTCACATAAGACTCAAGGATAACTCTTGGAAATCCCCAGGGAGAACTCCTGGGTATTTCTCTTCACTCTGCTTCTTTGTACTGTGCATTCCAATTTCCTTGGCCTTCCTGGACTCCAAGTCTATTTGTTCAACTCAGGGAGAATTCTGGGTTCTGTTTGAATCCTTCCTTCCTATGCAATAATGTGTGCTCCACCTCATCTGTTTTTCTTCTCTCAGGAACCACTGTTCTATGCTACTTGATGACCAATGTCTGAAAACCATTGCTTTCTGGATTTTGTTCTAGTTTTCAGATGTTTAAGGTGGAATGGTAAATCTAGTCCTTGACGGTCTATAATAGCTGAAAGTGGAAGTTTCCTGCTTCATCTTTTTATGGCCAAGAAGACCCTTTGGTCTTAATAAAAGCAAATATTTCTTAACTTAATCAAGTGATGACATTGATTGCTTTACACATAAAACTTCTAGTCTAAAGAAATGTGTGTTTGGTATCCTAACAGAAGAACATTTGAATAAAAATTTGTCTTAGTCAATTTGGGTTGTTATCACAAATATTATAGATTGGGTGGCTTAAACAACAGACATTTATTTCTCACAGTTCTGGAGTCTGGGAAGTCCAAGATTAAGTGCTGGCAGATTCCGTTCTTGGCGAGGGCCCTCTTCCTGACTTACAGACAGCTGCCTTCTTTTATATCCTCACATGGCAGAGAGAGGAAACTCTGTGGTCTCCTCCTGTTATTATAAAGGCACTAATCCCATTATGGGGGTTCTACCCTCATGACCTCATCTAAACCTAGTTACCTCCCAAAGGCCCCACCCCCTAATACCATCTCATTGGGAGTTATGCTTTATCATATCAATTTGGAGGGGATTACAAACATTTAGTCCATAACAAAACTCAACTCACTTTATTTCATCTTGGTAACCCAAATCTTGATGGTTAAGCAATGTTTCCAGCAGACTCAAAGTCAGATGTAATCCATGCTTCCCACATATAGCCCTGACCTGCAAATTAAAAAAGATTTGAAGTTTTACTAGGATAAAATTAATATTCGAATTTCCTCCCTGTAATTAGAACCTATATGATTTTGACAAAGAATTAATACCCAGGAGTGCATTCTACCATTGGCATATCATTTAGGACAAGAATCTCTAACTGAATGCTTATCAACAGCAAATATTTAGTTTATTACTCAGAAACCACTGGGCTTTGAAATGCTGACCTTATATTTTTGTCAGCCATGGGTCAAGGCCTAGGAATTATATACACTTCATAGGTAAATTGCAAAATATTTTTGGACCATCCACTTTGATTTACAAAAGAAGCTCATTGTATTAGCAGGGTTACTATTAACATTTACATTTTATAAATGAGGAAACCAGGACTTAGAGAGATTAAATGTTTCCTTAATGTCAAATAATAGAACTTATCTAGAAACCAGATGCTCAGATACATATCTGTTACATGAATGGATGAAGTGTCATTGCAGTTTCCCAAGTACTTACAAACCAGTTCATTTCTCAGGTTGGTAGGTGGATGGTACTTAGATTCAAATATTTTAAACTTTTAGAGGTCTGATAGCTTGTATTGCATATTTAGAATAATGGTTAGACATGCAAACCAGACAGACATTTGGAGCACCAGATCTGCTGCCTGTGATCTGTGTGACCTTGGGAAATTCCTTAACCTTTCTATGCCCAGTTACTTCATCTACTAAAGGAGACTAGTACTTTCTATTTCCCAGGATTCTGTGAAGATTACGTGATAAAATAAGCACTTAGAATAGTGCTTGGCCCTTAGTAGACATTGGGTTAATATTTGTTGAAATGAAGAAGAGATGGAAGGGAGGGGGGAGGAAAAGGTGGGAGAGAAGGGAGAGAGGAGGGAAGAAGGGAAATAGATGAAAGGGGAGAGGAGAAGAAAGAAAGGAGTGAGAGACAGGGAAAGAGGGGTACAGAGAGGAAGGGAGAAGGAATGGAGGAGAGAGGAAGGTAAGCAGGAAATAAAAATGAAATATCTAATTTAGTCTAAATACTAAATTAGACCTTTCTAATAGTAGCTACTTAATTAAATAAATAAATAATAAAATAGTAGCTACTAAATAGCTATTTAGGCCAAACCTAACTACAGGTTGAACATTCCTAATCTGAAAATCCAAAATCCAAAACTTTTTGACCACCAACATGAAACTACAAGTAGAAAATTCTGCACGTAAGTACTTAACACAACTTTATTTCATGCACTGAATTATTAAAAATAGTGCATAAAATTACCTTCAGGCTATGTGTATAAAGTGTGTATGAAACATAAATGAATTTCATGTTTAGACTTGAGTCCTATCTCCAAGATATCTCACTGTGTAAGTGCAAATATTCCAAAATCTGACAAAATTTAAAATCCAAAACACTTCTGGTCCCAAGCATTTCAGATAAGGGATATTCAAACTGTGTTAGTAGCTACTGCTACTATTTTGAGAGGAAGTTCAGTATAGTGACTGTATTAGGCGTAGCTTTTAGTACGGATGCTTTAACATCCTAGGGCTTTGTTGACCCAGGATAGACTACCCATGCTGAAAGTGTGCCTTTCATATGTAAACCAGTTTATACAAAGCCATTACCCCAACCATCTCCTTTACTGGGGCTCTGATAAGGCCACTATTCCCCTGCGCTAATGACCCCAGGGCCAGGTACAGAGCTGCTGAAGTTATTCAAACTAGTCAATCCTAAACCTGTTTACCCTGCTTGTCCATTTCTTCCTGAGAAACTCGCGATAAAGGCTCATGCCCACATTTCCCCCTCACCCGCTCTGCCTCCTGGCTGACCCTGGTTCTTCCCTATGAGCTCTGTGTGGTGTGGCATGCCCTCCCCTCTCAGGAACTGTGAGAAACAAACTACCTTTTCAATGGCAATTGTCTCCTGATCTGTTTGTCTCATCATACCTGAATAACCATAAAACCTACATTTTAAAATGGCAAGAAAAGGCTCATCTTCATTTGTCTTTGAAGTACTTTGACAACAAATCTTCTGGCTTTGAAACTTGCAATTACTAGGTATAGAGGAGTAATGTCAGGGATGCTTAAAAGAGGGAAAAAATTGGTTTGAAACATGAAAAAAAATGCATAGAGTTTTCCAGAAGAATAAAGAGTTGGGGAGAATTCCAGGCAGAGGAAAAATGTGTGTAAATAATGGGTGAGAAAGAGCATGTTGCTTTTTAGCAATGGCATGTATTCTGACGGTATCCACTTTGCTATCCCTTTATACCCCTTTTCAGGCTGGGCAATAATTATCTGCTACTTGGTGAGTGTCTCTACAAGGCAGTGGCTTACTCAGGGGTGGAACTGGGCCACGTTCATTTTCTTATCACCGTTGCCTAGGATGGTCAATAATTGTTGAATAAATGAATGCATGGATGAATGAGGGAATGAATGAATGAGTTGAAGTCACTGAAGAGTGGAGTGTGTATGAGTAGAGGTTAGCAAAAAATAAAGTTAGAGAGGTAGAAATTGGTCACATTATGCCATTTTACTCCATAAATAAGAACTGAATTATCCTCATGCTTAGAGTGTATTGATGTATTTTTAAACATCAATATCAAGAGGTTAGTCTAAAAACAGATCAGTCACTTCTGGCAACAATGAGTCTTGCTCTAGGCTAAAATGAACAGCAGATTAGAAATAGAACATCAGGGTTCCTAAAGTCTGGCTGATTGATAGCTGCTGAGAACTGACTGCTGACAGTTGTAGAGGAGCAACAGAAACACCTACAGAAAATCACAGCAATTCCATCTTATTCAGGATTATTGTTAAAATTCTTTAAAGTGTGAGTATTCATAATGATGACCCTTAGGAAGAAATATTTATGTGCAGTTTCTTCTGTTTAATAAGGAAATATTTTAAATCAGAAGTAAAGAAAATATCTATGTTATCAAAAGAGACATATGAAATAAATATTCATTTCCCTAAAATGCTCTTTGGAAGAGTGGTACAGGCTATCTCACTGCCCTCTTTTCCCAAGTGTAGCTCCATTTGCATTTTGCCCTATCCCTTTGCTTAAACTTTCTTTGCCAAGTTACTAGAAACCTTCGTGGTTTTAAATGTAATGACTATTCTTTAGTCCTAGTTATAGGAGTGATTTTTGCAGCATAGGATGTAGCTGATCACACCACTCTCCAAACTCTCTTTCCTGTTGGCTTTCTTGACCACTCCCATGTCTCCTTTGGTTATCTCGAGTCTCCTTTGTTGAGTTCTCTTCATCCACTTTGTCTTTCACAATGAGTGCTCTCCCTCGGCTTCTTCCCTTCTCACTTTCCATTATGTCCTTGGGTCATCTTTGCTACTCCCATGACTTCCACTCTGTATTTGAGGAGCCTTAAATAATTATTCAGCTTTCACTTCTCTACCCAGATCAATATGTTCAAAATTGCACTCATCATCCATTCCTCTTCCCTCCACCCCCATTATTCCTTTTCTGTTTCCCATCTTGGAGAATGGTACCACCCTCCACCACATTGCCAGAGCCAGAAACTTGGGAGCTATTCTCGATTTCTCCTAATTCAGGGCCCACATCCAATTAGTCATCAAGACCTGTTTTTCTACGCCCTTATTGCCTCCATCCGCCTTGTTACTGCTTTGGTTTAACACCTCATAATTACTTGCCTGGATTATTGAAACAGCCTTCTAAAGGGTCTATTTGCCCCTAGTTTTGCCTACCTCTAACCAATTCTCCAATTCTATTAGAATGCTTTTTCTTCAAATTTTAAATTTGAGCATGTCATTCACTTGTTTAATATCCTTCAATGATTACTTTGGACCTTCAGGGTAAAATTTACGCTCCTTAGAAAGATCCTTCATAAACTGGCTCCTACTTTTCATTCTAGAGTCAACTTGAACGGGGACTTACCGATTCCTTAATTAGCCATGCTCTCGCTCATGTCAGTGCGGTTTCACATTGTTCCTTTTACCTAGAACACCTTTTCCATCTCTTCCCGGGTTCCCGTGCACCCCTTCCCCTTCTTTGCCAAACTTGCCTGTCCTCTAAGAGTCAGTGTTTGCCTCATCCTCTCTGGAGAGCTTTCAGGATTGGCTACACTGGTGTTCCTTCTCTGTGTTTGAAGTTACTGACATCATTGCATTGTCACCCAGAATTGTGATGACATGTTTAAAACGATGCCTTTCCCCTGAGCTCCTGGAAAAATCAGGAACTGAAATCATTAAAGTCTGTTGTCCTCAGTGCCTATCACATGCCCAGAACACGTTGCGTCATTATTATGTCAAATGTAAGAATAGATTAAATGTGTCATATCCATCAGATACATGGTTATTGCAGTGGAGGAGGGGAATGATTCAAAGTTAGCAGAAATCTTTTTTTGTAGTTTTAGGGCAGAGGGGACAGCTATAGAGACAACTAAATATGAAAAGGAAGCCCAACAAACTGCAGAAGAAGGTCTTGCAGAGGTTTTACAGTCCTGGTTGACTAAACTAGTGTAGCTAAAGTCTTGCCACGAGAATGAACTTCACATTCACAAACCCCAGTTATCTCAGCAATGAAACTGTCTCCAAGTGATAATTAGGAAGCTACATGAAAATGAATAAGAGTAATTAGAGGTAGAGCAGCATGTGTCCTAGCTAGCTCTCTTTGGGAGGTCTGGGAGCAGTTTGGGAGAGATTTGTGAAGTGAAACAGAAAAAAGATGAGTTCAAGAGGTGAAGAACATAGATTATGTATGAAGGGGTTAAACTGAGCCTGCAAGCCTAGGAATTTCTCTGGTTCTACAGCCCTGTTGAGTCTATACCTGACTTGGGTAATGGTCAGGGTAGTGAATAAATAAATTTATGTCAGAGGCCATCATTGCATCAAAGACATGCTAGAGGAACAGGATGACTGAGTCCACAGAATGAAGATGACAGATATTTGATATGTTTCTATCCTGTTCCTTGTGAATGGTCAAAATTCCATTGATTTGAGTGACAAGACCCATAGATTATCCTTTAGGACTGCATTTATTTATCTTGGAAGCTATACATGATCTATCTGTAAACCCTCTGAAATGGTGGCTGTGTACATGTGCTTTATTTTTTTTTTATTATTTTTTGTTTCTATGCAGAGAGAGAGTACATAACTTTCATGGGGAAATCAAGAAGTTCTGTGATTCTCTTTCTTGCACCCTAAAGAGATTAAGAACTCTTGGTCAAAGAAAACACCCAAAACAAAAAACAACAAAAAAAACCCTTCTAACTCAGACATTGCCTTTTCCAGTCCACTCTGAAGTCCCGTGTCCAGAAGCAAGGTAGGTGGGGTATGATTATTCCTGCTTCCTGTATCCAATATCCCTTGGGCCTCAATTTGCCTCATATTCTGTGGAAACAAAATTCTATTTTACATGCCTCCCAGAACTGTAATATACTTTGAGTGAGTTCCAGATGTCTTAAGAGATGCCAGATGGCTCACAAAAGGCAGACCAGCTTCAAGGAAAATGTGCCCTGTATACTTGGATCTGAACCACAAAGTTAGGCTTTTAGGACCATCCATGGGGGGAAGAACATCCAAGGTCTTCCCTGATAGCCAATGCTCTAGGTGGCCATCACTAGACCATGGATTCTCCTCCCTTAGGCTGTTTTGGAATGAGAACTTCACTGGCATTGATTTTTTTTTATAATAATGATAGGAAAGTAACATTTAGTGAGGTCTTATAAATCAGACAGTATTCTAAGTACCTTCACATATTTATTTAATCCTCACAATAGACACAGGAGGTAGATATTTAGAACTAAGTTCTTCCAGTTGAAAATCTAAGATGCAAGAAGGTTTAGTAAATATATTTTTATTTTCAAGTTGTATATGTTCCATTCTATGAGTGTCATCTGAGAACATTCAAGATTCACCATTTTGTTATGTGGTTTGTGATGTAACAAAGAATTACTGCTTCTTAGTCTATTTCCATAGATCTTCTCATGAACATTGTAAAGAGCACTTGTGACATGTAGACTCTCCCTCAGTGTTCTTTCTGTCTTTCTTATGAAACATGCTTGCATGTACAATACTCACACACAGACATGCACATACACACATAAGTCTTGCCTTTGCACAGCTGATCGCACAAAATTAGCACAGTGCTTGGCACTTAGTAAGAGCTTAATAAATTATAGTGGCAATGAGGTATTGTTAATGGAGTTATAGTAATAGTGGTAATTGTTATTTCACCTGTATCCAAGGTAGCCTAGCCTTATAATTGGGTTTGTTGGCTACAGAAAATCCATGAATTAATATGGTTCTCTACCCTCTTCCATGGAACACATCTGCACTGTTAATGGATGCTCCAAAACAGCATGCCAACCTCTATCAGCAATAAATTATATCAGTCCTTAGGATTTGGTCTTCCTAAGGAATGGGATACCACATGCTGATCTCATTGGAAGCTGGGACAGTGTGTTGGAAATGAACATCTGGCCTTGGAAAAATATTTGTTTTCCATTGCAAAATATTATTTGGTTATTGCCATAATCTTTGTTTTTAACATAAAACATAGCCCAATATAAGTAATTCCTGGACCAGTTTCCCAATTCCTGCACATTTCACAATTCCTTTTCTATTTTGTTTTTCTCCTCTCAGGCACAGAAAACAAACAATTGTGTAATGCAATGCACAGGCAGAATACAGATCATCACTGTGCCTTATTAGTATAGACCTAATGCCCTGAAGTAGCCTTTTAGAGAGGAACAAATCTGAAATCTAATTGTTGTTACCTTGGGTGGAGGGAGGCAGCCAGAGAATGAGCGATCTTCTTTTCGAAAACTCAGATTGAGGTTCTCTGTGTTGAGTTTGCCATTGGTTGTCTTTAGTGCCATCTTCAAAATCTCCAAGAGGCTCTTGTTCACTTCTGACTGTGAGCTGGAGTCTTGAGGTGCAGAACTGATTGCAGGAGCAGGGGAGAGGCTATGAGAAGACGATCCATTCAAAGCAGCTGCATGTTTTCATGCTATGTCTCTCAACTCTGCTATACACTGTGGAACCAGAGAACCCACTCACTAAGGCCTTCTCAGTCTTGGTAACCTGGCCATGGGACTGCATGTGGAAATTTCACAGATTAACTCAAATCTGTTCCATCTGAGTGAGCTCTACAATTTCTTCCCCAGGAGGCAACAACCAATTTGACTACAACATAGACCAAAAGCCTTTATCTTTCTAGCTTTTTTTTTCCAGGTTGAGAGAAAAAAAATAATTACAGTGTTTTACTTTTACCTGCTTGATCTTACTTTTATTAAACTTAACAATTATCGATGAAAAATCAAAATTTTAAAACTGTCCATTGCCACAAGCAAAGCAATGCAAAGAAAGGCAAAACAGATCTTGCCAGAACCCTGTAACCAGAGAACTTATATAGGAAGAAATCCCAAATCAGGTGAATTTCCTGCATTAACCTTGACTCTACTTTTCATATCTGAAAACCCAGCAATGTTTGGGAGTAATTATTTACTTACATTCTGGCATGGAAATGTATGTAATTATTAAAATGGTTTATCTAACTGGCTTGTTACTTTAAATAATAGGTAAAAAACAACAGAGTGAAAAAATGTTATAATCATTTATTTTATGAAACTAATTTGAGATGTTTACTCATTTAACAGTCAAATTTATTTGTCCCTCCACATCCAGCTGAACTATTGTTTCCTCTGTGATGGTTTCCCTATTTTCCACTGTCTCAACCTAAATGCCAAATTCCCCAGAGGTCCAGTCTATGACTTCCCCCAACCTCTACCCGTCTAAATTGGTTTCCTTTCAGTGGTGTGCTGGTAAATCTTTAACAAACAGCTCTCCAAGATAAAGCTCTAATTTGTTGCATTGCCAATTCCCATGGTGTAAATACTCCCACCATGGCTGATTTCAAATGTGACATCTCTGTAAGGAGTTGGGAAGAGGTGTGCATAATTGGCCCTCATGTCTGGTTCTAACATACCCCTATTGATATATTCTTTCACAGTACCCTGTTCTCTTCTTAATAGG
Organism: Avahi laniger; assembly: GCA_963575035.1. NCBI lineage: Eukaryota > Metazoa > Chordata > Mammalia > Primates > Indriidae > Avahi > Avahi laniger. Next base: position 10,716 of record CAUYSK010085545.1, on the reverse strand, counting down.
TCTCCCTATGATTGTAATCATATCTCTATCTACTTGGTTATTGTTTAAGGTCTGACTTCCCTAGTAGACTGCTCTATGAGGCCAAGTCTGTTTTGTCTCTTACTATTCCCTAGAGATGTTGTACAGTATCTGGAATTGATTAGTTTCAGACATATATAACATTTTTTAAGGTCACATTCTTCTTTCTTTCTTCTTTTTTTTTATTTTTTGGCTCTGTGACTCTTACACAGGCTTTGGCCCCAAATTATACTATTCTGAACCACTTAATAATATATAATATTTTCCAAAAGTTTGGTACAGGGAAGGGATATGGATATGTGTCTTTACTTTGGTCCCCAGCTTCTGCACTCCTTTCCCATTTGCAAAGAGTTCTCCAGCTCATGAGACAGAGTCCCCCTGTGACTGCAGCAGAATGCCAGGTATTTTCTTTACCAGCCTCTCTTTGCTGCTAGGGCACATGACTCAGACTCTGCCAATCAGATGTCTCTGTCCCACATTCGAATCAGAAGTTTTCCTTCCTCTTTTCTTGCAATGTCAGTTCCTGGGGGGCAGAAACTCGTGAGGCTTTGGCCCCTGGTTCAGTACACTGAGTACTGTATGGGCAGGTGTTGCATGGAACCCATTTACTGCGGCTGGTGGGGTTTCTTAGAAAGTCTGTTGCAGGAGTTCATTTCATCTGGTCTAACTTAGATGAGAGCTGTTGCCACTCTTGCTGCCACTGGCGATGTTGGAACCTTTTAAAACATCACAGAGCTACCCTATTAGGCTCTACCTGACAGTTATGGGGAGGGGATTTTCCTGAGCAGCGCATTAACTAACAAAGAGCCTCGCTTTATTACAGGCCATCAGTCCTGCATTTCTACAAATACACTGTCTGGTTTGTATAAAGCAGTATGTTCTCTGATGAGGTCAAAATGATCTCTTTATGCACCCTTTTTATAGAGCAGATATCCAGGTGTCCCTGTAAGTGATGTGAGCTCTTTAGATAATTGGGGTGCCAATTCCATTTCAAAATATTTATTGAGCATCCCTCATATGCCAGGAAGTATGTTAGGCCCAGAGTTGGACAGGACAGACACCATTCCCAACCTCAAATATTAAATAAATAATTACAAATACAATGACTGCTGTGGAGGGGAATGACTATGGGGCCAGAAAACAAAGAGCTATAACCTAGTCTAGGGATCAGCAAAGGCTTCCTGTCTAGGACTCATAAGACTCATAAGACCTGCCACTGAGTGGCTCTGTTCACCTGTCAGGGCCAATATTTCATGATCTGTATTATGTGAAGGACTGTGGCTGATTAGTAAAAATTTCTAGGCCTTTATGGCTCTGAGTAGGACAGTTGCTCCCAGAGTGACATTTGACTGGAGTACTCACATAGCAGTATCATTTTCTTTGTACTAAGAGCCCTAGAAAGAGAGACGGGGCTTTGCCAACCGTGCAATTCATTCTGTCCAGGAAAGTGGGCCTGGCAAGCAGCTTATATTCAATAAATGTTTGTTGAATGAAGTATCAAAGTCAAAAGGGGCACACTGTAGAATGGAATCAAGTCAAGCACTTGGTCCAGGGATATTTTTCCAAGAAATTCTACCTTTTTCCTAGAGCAAGGCACATAACTTTAATGCCATAGCTCTTAATCACTATGTCACATTATTTGTAACTGAAAAGAGGATTTTTTGGAAGGATAGTTTAAAAATAATAACAATATTTATATAGCACTATGTACAGGCACTATTTTTAAGAATTTTGCATTTATTAATTCAGTTACTCTTACAAATCAATGAAGTGAAGTGAAGCCCATTATCCCCATTTTATAGTTAGAGAATGGAAGCACAGAGAGGTTAAGTGAAATGCCAAGGTCACTTAGCCACTAAGTGGCAGAGATAAGAGTTAAGCCCAGGTTTCTGCAACAGAGACTATGCTCCTAACCACTGCAATTTGTCACTTTTCTTGGTGAACATGGAGAATACCATACATCACTGTGCTTCATCTCTAATGATATTCCTTACATCCTATTTTTATTCTGAGTCATTTCTTTCCCTTGTGATCATATGAAGGAATTACTGATTCTTGTACCTCAAACCTTTCTTTCTTCATGCCTGTAATCCAGGAGTTCACTGACTGAACATATTTCTGAACTCACACTTTATAGATGAGCTCTACACCCGTATATAATCATTTCTTATTTCGTAATGAGGTTTTTTTCATTTTCACATAGAAACTTCATAAAAAGACACATGCTTGATGTTGAGAAACATATGCAAGTGCTGCAAATAACTTTCCATGCTGGCCCATGTACGAGAGAGAGAGAGAGAGAGAGAGAGAGAGAGAGAGAACTCTAAGCATAAGCCAAGTGTTGGTGAAGAGCAAAGTGATTCTGCATTGGGTGAGGTTTTAAAGCGAATGCCTCCCAGATCCCTGCCAACTCTAGAATCTAGTGCTACAGATTAAATGTTTGTCTCCCTTTGCACTGAAGTTCATATGTTGAAACCCTAATCCCCATGTGATGGTATTAGAAGGCAGGGCGGTGGTTTGGGAGGTGATTAGTCATGAGGGTAGAGCCCTCATGAGTAAGATTAATGCCTGTGTCAGTCTATTTTATGCTGCTATAACAGAATACCCAAGAATGGGTAATTTATAAAAAATAGAGATTTATTTCTTACAGTTCTGGGGGATGGGAAGTCCAAAGTTGAGGGGCCCACATCCAGTGAGGGCCTTTTTGCTGCTTCATCCCATGGTGGAAAGTGGAAGAGCAAGAGAGGGCAAGAGCAAGAACTGAACCTGTTTTTATAACAAACCCACTTTCTTGGTAATGACATTAACCTAGTCATAAAGGTATTGCCCTATGAGCTAAGCGCCTCTTATTAGGCTCCATCTCCCAACACATGGACTTTGGGGGACACATTCGAACCACAGCAATGCCCTGATAAGGAGAGGCCAGATGGCTAGTTTGCTCTCTTTCTGCCACGTGAAGACAGAGCAAGAAGTCGGCAGTCTGCAACCCAGAAGAGCGTCTTCGCCAGCATGCTGGCACTCTGATCTTGGACTTTCAGCCTCCAGAACTGTGAGATATAAATTTCTGTTCTTTATAAGCCACTCTGTCTATGGTACTTTTTTTTTTATAGCAGTCCAAACTGACTAGGACATCTAGAAACAATCTGCCCACAAAAGGGAGAAAAATACCTTTGGCTATGATTGCTGATACTCTCAGTTTTCTTCAGATTGCTGTCTACAACTGTTTTGTTTTGCTGTGGATTATCTGAAACTGTACCTTTTAAAAACAAGAGTAGCTTTCCATAATTCACCTGAAAATTAAATAGAAAATAAAGCATCCTCATTAATTTACATGTAAGGGAAAGAGGTCCATTGAAATAAAAGTGTATTTGGAAAATTTTTACCATTAAAACTTTTAAAAACCACTTTAAAAATACAGCCTCACAATCACTAATGCTTTATACCAAATATTCCTGTTATTCTCCCTGGTAGACAGAGGGTAAAATTGGACTTCCTGGTTGCCCTGGGGTTGGGTATGGGTCATGTGACCAGTTCTGGCCAATGATTTGTGAGCAGAAGTGATGCACACCACTTCTGGATTTAGGATAAACTGCTGACATAAGACCCTTCAGAGCCCTCTCTTTTCCTCTCTGCCATCATGTCCCAAAATATCCTAGAGTAGCAGTTTCATCAGCCTGGGTCCTGGAGCTAAGATAACTACAGTGCTGAGAAGGGCCTGTGGCTGACTCTATGGAAATGCAATATAAATGAAAAATAAACTTTTGTTGTTTTAAGTCACTAAAATTTTGGGGTTGCTAACTGTTGCATAACTCGACCTTTAGCCTGTTTCTCTCTCCCTCTCTCTCTTTCTCATTCTTTCTCACATTGCTTATATATTTATTATACATTAGGTGTATTCAGCAGACATATATTCAGATATATGTAGATGTATTCAGCCGATATATTCAGATAATATGAAGACAAGAATTTATTCGGCTAGATGAAAAATTCCAAGACCATTTTCTGCCTTGGAAAGGACTGAAGGAATGTCATCCCTTTCCATGGCTGGGCTGGATGAAACTGTAGGGTCTCTGGTGGGCAGACAAGTCCTGGGTAGTGGAGGGGGAGAAGTAGGGGATGGAGGCTACAGAGGGTCCCTGGTAGAAACTAGGTCTCACACCAGAAAGTTTGGCTGAACTGAAGATTCATATAGGTTTCACTAATAAGTTGACATTGTATTGATAAATATTTCTCATAAATATATAACTAATTCTACTAGTTTGCATTTATCAGATTACTAAATCCTGAGACTGTGTCTGTGACGTTTCTTTGGCCTGGTTATCCAGGTATGATCACTGAGGCATCAGGGAAATTAAGTGGAGTATGTCCCAAATCACAGACCTAATGCTGGTGGAATTAGAATTAAAGCCCAGGCCTTCTTTTTTGAGGTTTGTGTACTCTGTCTATTGTCTTACTATGATACCTGCTCACTCATGATTTTCCCTTTGCTATGACTTCTTCCTGTTTTAGGGTATTTTCCTCTGGCTCCCTAAATTTGGTTACACTTGGATCACACTTTGTATTCAGCCATAGATTGAGGTTGGGAAGTGCAGTGCCCAAAGATCCCTGGCCTTGTCATTGGGGAACTTGTGTCTCAGCCTCGGATCTGCCATTAATTCCCTGGGTGCCCTGAGCAAGTTCCTTGACAATCTCTGGGCCTCAGTTTCTTTATCAGTAAAATGGTGGTGGTGAATTGTATTTCAATGACACCTCCTGCCTCTAACTCTCCAGGAAACTGTGATGACACATAGGAGATCTTAGTCCAGTTCTTCATTCGTACCTCGGGGCCCACAGACTGAACCAGCTCCTGGATAGACCCAGATGGGCCCATTATCTCAATTCTGTAACTACCTAATATGTGTTAAGAGAAGACAATGACAGTTGGGATGGGAAAGTCCTTTAAAAAGAAATTCAACAGAGCTATGAGATCTCAATAAATCTCTCTTTTGTTGTTGTTGTTGGTTTTTTTTTTTTTTTTTTGAGACAGAGTCTCACTCTGTTGCCCGTGTGAGGGCCGTGGTGGACCTAAATAAATCTATTTTCTATTCTAGTCTATTCTAATTAGTAATTTCCACATGTGAATATAAATAAGCTTTTTATCCTAGGGGTCAATAGTAAAGGTCATTTTCAAGAAAGGAGCAGCCTCTTAATTCTATTACCCTGGCAGGTGCAAGTAATAGAAACAAAAAGAACCCACACTTAACATGGCAAGATGGCTATACCATTTCAGGAGAGCCCCTCCTAGAAAATCTCTGGCAAAGGATCTTGACTGTTGGTAACTGGAGAGGGACTCCATGCCTTAAGAAGAGGCGGCTCAGCTGAGATTGGAGAAGACATCCTGAAGAGATGGGGTCCAGGATCTTCAGCTCTTTCAGAAGCTTATCTAATAAGCTGGAACTCAAAGGATGTGACTTGAGCTCTCTTTTGACCAAGGCAAGGAGAAAAGTGTCTTCTTTTCTTTTCCCACTCGATCTTGGGCCAACATCCTAACACAACAAGGAAAAACAAAGAACAGGGCACTACAACAAGATGGCTAAAGACCAAAGCAGGGAGGCAGAACTGTATTGGGGCTGGTGTCGGAGCATCGCTCTCAGGCCTGACTAGAACAGGGTAAGTTGGTGGCACTGAAGGTGAGGATTTAGTCTGGTGGTACATTCATGAGCTTACAATGTCTCAGATCTCCTCCAGAAGAATAAAGAAAGCACGTTTTTTCAGAGTACATATTCTGATCAAGGCGCTTTAATGTATATCATCTGTCTTTTACAAAGTAACTTTTTTGAAAAGGTATGAGAATTTAGAAAACAAATCTTAGAGGCCCACTGGCTCTAAGAGTTTAGTGCTGGTGGGGCTGATAAAAGATGATGACCAGGTCCTAACTGAGTTAACTTGGGGACCACGGAAGCAGTGGTCCTTCCTGAGCTTAGGAACCCTAGAAGAGGAAGAAGGCAGGTAGGGGGAGATTAGGAATTCAGTTGAGATGTTTTGAGTTTGCCTGTGAACTCCCCAGGGAAGCTTTCTAGAACACCGACTGGACATACAGAGTCTGGTGTCCATCAGTCCATCCTCGGACCGTCTTATCATCTGCACCACATCAAAATATACAGTCAAAAAATAATATCGCCTCATCCACAATAGAAAACAACTCAACAACTTAGTATACATACCTCAGGTTGGTCGGAGCCACTGCTTACCATCTGTTCCAAGGACCAGTCTCTAAACCTTCTCCTGGGGAGGCCATGCACATAGGATAGGGACTGGTCTCCCGTTGGTACAGAACTGCAATGGCCATTTGCCTGAATGGGAATTGAAATGATAAATGCCTGAGTTGACGGATACTGCAATTACCCTGATTTGAGTAACTCACATTATATGCCTGTATCAAAACATCACATGTACCCTATAAAGATATGCAACTACTACATACCCATGACATTTAAAAATTAAACTATTAAAAAAAAGGAAACAAAAGACAAATGGAAGCATGGAGCAGAAGAGGGGAAAGAGAAGAAAAAGAGGAAAGAAGGGAGAATAGGAGTGAGCCAACCAATTCCTATAAAGACATTCCCAGTTCTAAATGAACTTCAGCCCATGAAGTCAATGAGTCATCGAATCCCCAATGAAGAAAGTTTTCCTCAACAATTTCAGCATTATGCATGTAACACATGTTTGAAAAATATATTTACAGTTAGATACTGTCTTGTGTGAGCATGAAGACAAAAGGATAGGTGGAACATAAGGTGTTTGTAGGCAAATGTGACGTTCTTAACAGAGATAAGGGTATTCTTAGGTGGTTTTAATTAGTAGGTTCAGGAGGGACAGGAACCCCAACCACCTTCTTTATATGATACACACACCAAGCAAATTCTCCCTTGCCCTAAATCAACCCAGGACCAGGTTCCAGACAACTAGGGACAGCCTCTATGCCCCAAAGCCTCAAACTAGCCACCCCAAGCTGCTTACCCTACCCTGCCTTGCCTTTCCCATGGAAACCCCACAATCATAAGGTCATGGCCTGTGCTTTCCCCTTCCCAATCCTCTTCTGCCTTCAGACCAGACTTGGTGCTTGCCCATGTGGCCCTGCACGGGGTGCATGGTCTCTTCTACTGGGAAACATGTGTCATCAACTCTTCTCTCACAGGCAGTTATCTCCATGTCTGTCACCTTACCATATCTGATTAAAACAAAATCCTGGCCACAAATCAAGACATATGGTTATTCTTAATATCAAGTAATTGAAAGGAGACATGATCAGAAGGACTCTCTGGAATCCGAGTTCTGTACTCAGTTGACAGTCACCTTGAATAACGTATCAGTATAGATAGCAACCTACAGATGCTTTGTGGTCATGAGCATTTTAAGGAAAGACCAAAAGGCTATTTAGAGTGAGCAGAATGAGCAGGAATGACAGAGAGTTCTGGAATAGACATAAAAATCACAAAAGTTATTTATTTGGCACATATTCTTTACAGGGCTCCATGTGGATGCCTTGCTTAAGTCATTCAATTTAACTCTTACTATGAGGTAGGAAGTAATAACTTTATGGCTTCATTTAGGAAATATTTATGGCTTACCTAGTCAGGGCTAGGCACTGTGATACTAGGTACAGCGAACAAGACAGATTGGGCCCCTGCTATCACAGAGTGTGCAGATAGGAGAAGTCATGGCAAACCACCACGGCAGTACAGTAAGGGGTGGTGAGGGCCACTCTTAGAACAATCCATAGGTCCACCTGACCTGGACTTGGTGGTCCAGGTCTGACAGCAATGACACATAAGTCTACACTTGCAAGGTAAATCAGATTTGGATTTGGATAGACTAATAAGTAGAGCAGAGGAGGAGAAGAGAAAAAAAAAGGTTACAGGAAAAGAGAACTGAATATAGAAAACTTCAAAGGTGCATGCCTGCCTGTGCAGGGAGAGAGATGGATGCTTTCAGAGCATAGCTTAACTTTTGGGAAAGGCAGAGAGGGAGGAGAAAGACAGTGAATAACTTTCAGTCTTGTTAGCATCTGTGCTTTACTCTGAGGGCAATAGGGAGCCATTGAAATATTTTTAATACAGCAGTGATTAGACCAGACTTGTCCAAAACTTATTCCCTAGTAAACTGTGCAGACAAGATTTGAATCCCACTTTGCGCTACTACCCTACGATGAGAGAGATGCAACATTCAGTCCACAGAGCAATTTCATTCTTCAAAATATTTGGTTAAGCTTTTCAGACATATTGATCTCAGGACATTATATTTATTTGCAACATAAAATATTTCCATTTTTAGCCACATATTTCTTTGCCTCTGAGAATTGATATGCTTCTATATGATGATGTTCTAAAGAAAGAAACATTATCAACACTTCATCATTGCCATGGTGTCAAGGTGTCCTTTACTCTCCTTTGCTCTCACTTAAACAGCAAAACGTATGATTTCCCTTATCACTAGCACTATAGATACAGCTGAAAAAAGACAGGTATGACCCCTGCCCTCATAGGTCTTTTGGCCTAGACATTACAGACAAAATTTTATGGCCTCCCCTATGGAAAGAGGAAAATATATTGTACGCCCAGGAATGCTGTGAAGAATGGATGTCGTGTATTTTCAATATTTTGTAAATTCTAAAACTATGTTTTTGTTGTTTGAGTATTTCTCTCCTATAATATGATCTCCATGTGGACCAGGACCTGTCTTGTACTCTTCTGATGCCTAGCATCAAAAACAGTGCTGATCAGTTGAAAGACTAGAGGAACTGTGTTGGAGAATGGTAAGGAGCTATTGGTGCATTGGTTCAGGCCAATTGCATGCTGGGCTTCAGATGTCAATCACCCTGGGCTGTTGGTTTCTCAAAAGTAAAGACTGTCTCCAAGTGCTAAAAAAGATAAAATAGGAAATTTTGATCAAGATTCATTATGTTTCTGATCTTAGGATTTGCCAGAGCACCTGCAAAATCTCAGATACTACATACAGCTTTCTTTCATTTGGTTTACACTGGGTCACAGAATACTGCTTGGGGAACGACACAACGGCCCGAAGTAACTCTGCTCAATGCTATTTTTGTGATATTTGCCTAAAAGAATTGGTACAAATGAAGCACGAAAATCTAACACAGATTTAGTACCTTCTCTTGGGGTGTGGGAACTTGCAAGAGTTGGAAGTGCAACGAGTTTCTAAGATGCTTATAAGTAAAACTAATTGTAAGTGGTTATGTTGTGGAAGTCACGAACACTCTCCTCCAAAACAAGTGAACGTGACGAATTGTCTTAGCATTGTGCAGTGGGTGGCTGGAGCTTGAGGGAGAATTTCCAGAGACAGCATCGAATGCAGATTCGAAAAGTTCTATTTCTTAAACAACTTAGACCAAGGTCTTGATATGTTCTAGAAATCTGTTAAATAGCTCAAAATAAGGTGTTAGTGATAAGGAAGACAGCCATGAGAAAGATGCAGGTAAAAGGTTTGATAAGATTTTTTAAGAAATATAGAATTGAAAAAAAAGAATATTTTCAAATTGACATTGTAGATAATATGTGAGTTTAATATATGCTTTAAGAAAATTAATACAATGAATGTGAATCATTTGACTATTTTATTTATATTTGTAAAAATTTATATTTTATTTACATTTTAACTTTTAGTGATGGAAACTTCAAACACAGGCACATGGAGAGAGAATAGTATAATGAAACTCCATGTACTCATCACCAAGCTTTCATCATCCATGTGAAAACCACCAAGGTAATTATTCACGTGCTGTATCCCACTACAGAATAACAATATCAATATAAAATTTATTGAAAATATTTAAAGATATGTTTTCACAAAGTATTTTCCATACAGTAAACATCTCACCAGGGACATACAAGAGAAGTCGTTACGTTTTAAAGTAATTTACAATAGTTCCACTCTGTTTGGTTTTATTGCCAATTAAAGCATAGTTAGGTTCATGTGATAACCAGTCTCCAAGGTGGCTCCAGTGATCCCTGCTTCCCATTTTATGTCCCCTATCCCCCAACATTTAATTAGGATTAGTCTATGTGACCAACAGCATACTGTAGAAGTGATGCTATGTCACTTCTGAGACTAGATTATAAATATATTGTGGCTTCCTATTTGGTGTGCACTCTCTCTCTCTTTTTCTCTCTTGGATCACTCACTGTTTGGGAAGCTAGCTACCATGCCATGAGCAGCCCTTAGAGGGGGCCCAAATGGACAATAACCGAGACCTTCGGCAACTGCCAGCAAGTAACGGAGACCTCTGGCAATAGCCACATCGGTGAGTTTGAGTTTGGAAGTGGATCCTCTAGCCCTGCTCAAGCCTCCCTGGAAGACATCTGGAGTGAAATCTCATGAGAGACCTTGAGGCATGGCTTAGATGAGAGAGCCACTCATCTAAGACACTCCTGAATTCTTGTCCCTCAGAAACATTGTGAGATAATACATGTTTATTGATTTAAGCTGCTAAGTTTTGGGGCAATTTGTTATTCGGCAATAGTTAACTAAACCAGATGTATTTTATTTTGTTCTTGATTTTTAGGAATTGGTTTTCTTAACATTTGATTTTGTTTTATAATTATGTAAAATACTTATGCAGTTGCAAAGCCAAATCTGCAAAATGAGATTTATTCAGAGAAGTTTCTGTTTTTGATTCCTCTATCATGTTTCCTCTGTCTC
>CAUYSK010085541.1:0-14930 GCA_963575035.1 Avahi laniger | reverse complement strand
TCTCACATGGTGACCCAACAACTCCTCCTCTAACAAAAGGAGCAAGAAGGACTAACCCAAGTACAACTACAGACAATTTTCTCTAGATAAACTCTTGATTGGAAAAATTGTGGAAAAGACCTGGATTTTGTACATTCATGTTCTTCAGATCTATTTTCTCTACCCTTGGCCAAAAGGGGTTCCCAAGAAAGACAAAAGCACTCCTGATAGCTGTCAGCCAGCCTGGCCTGGCTCCAGCAATTAAGCGATGGGGTTCTGCTGAGCATAAGGAATGTCACTTAACACCACATCAGACAAGGCCACTCTGTGACTATGATAGAGTGAGACAAAAACAAATCACTCCATAATGATGGAGCACAGCCAAAATCAAGAACATAGTCCAAACCACAGAATAATCAGACATCCCTCTCTCTTACCAATTCCAGTGTTACTCTATTTCGTTTCTCCTGCCTTTAGATAAAAATTATTAAGACACCCCAATTACATAATAGCCTTCACTTTGACAGCACTTAACTCAAAACAAATCCATGCTTCCTCAAACCTTCTCCAAAATCATCTAACATAAGCCCCAATTCTCTAACCTCCCCCCAACATACTTAACACACTTTCACAGAGATTCTCTGTGGCCCACCATGTCTTATTCCTCATAGCAAGAAATTAAGAAACTCACCTTTGTTTGACTACAAAGTATACTTTGCCTAGAGGGCATTAATAGTTCTTATTTCAGTTTTTAATTTTAACAATATCTTTATTCGTACAGTTACTTGTTCATGTTGAATTATAAAAGCAGGAATTGTGTTGATTTTATTCACATTGTATTCACAAAGCCTGACATATTGTAGTGTGTTAAAAAAATACTTGTTGAATGAATACAAAAGGAATAAAATCTGAGAATGGAAAGAAATCAATATATTTGACTTGAAAACAAAGTTTTAAAAACTATCTTCTTTACTATGCAACACTCCATAAACTAATTGCACCAAGTATGACAAGCCTAGAATCAATATCATTATTTTATAAAGACTTATCTTGGAAACATAACCACTACAATGGAATATTATTCAGCCATAAAAAATGAAGTATGTACTGATACATTTTGCAACGTGCATGAATCTTGAAGGCATTATGCTAAATGAAAGAAATTCGTCACAAGAGGCAGTGTTATATACAATCCTATCTATGGAAAATGTCCAGAACAGGCAAATCTATATTGAAAGTGGGTTAGCGGCTGCCTAGGGTCGGGTGATGGGATGATTGGGGGTGATAGTTAAAAGTCATGGGTTTTTTGTTGAGTACTAAAAATATTCTAAACTTTATTTTGGTGAGGGTTGCACAATGCTTTTAATGTACTAAAAACCATGAATTGTATAATTTGAATGGGTGAATTATATACATATATACTATATATTTGTATATAAATTGTATCTCAATAAGGCTTTTACTGAAAAAACCTAGCTATTAATAAAGCATTTTATATTCACTAGAGATGATACTTTTGATGTTTTCAGTGACATGAGAAACATGCTGTTAATATAATGTTATACATTATATAATAGAATTACATAATGAAAATGAAATTATAAAATAGAAAGACACAGAAATGAACACATAATGTGATGTAAAGTATATTTATATACATACAGAAAGGACTAAAATGAAATGCCCTAATATGTTAATGCTATTTATAGCCACATTTCAGGTGATCTTTACTTTTAATTGTATAGTTTTCATATTTTCCAAATATTCCATAATGAGAACCTATTACTTATAGTCAGAAAAATATTACAGAACTATTTTTTTCTAAAATACTATGATTTCTTTCTTGACACAGCTCTATTGTGAAATAGAAGAAAGGCTTTGATTTCTTCCAAGGCAATCATCATATCTCATAGAGGATGCAGGAAATATATGTACATATATATAGAGAGAGATGTATGATTATGAAAAGGTTATCTTGTTTTTTTGATATATAATGATCATCTTCCCAAGAGTATAGCTTGTCAGAGATTAACTAACACTTTCTGATGGCATTTGGTGATAGCATTGGAGTCAAAATTACCAGCAGAATCGAAGACAAAATCCTAATTTTTCAAAACTCATCTTAATACTAATATGTCTTTGGAGAAGGCAGCATAATTCCACTTACGATAGAATTTTTAAAAATCTTGATATTAAAAAATCCAAAATCGTTTTAGTTTAAGAAATCTTCATAGTTTAAGAATGTCTCAAGGGCTATAAAGAAGCTCTAAATGTAAAATACTTCTAACTTTTCAAAGACAATGTTGAAAGTTACAATGACATGTATAGAAGAAGAGAGAGATTAATATTTAGAGGATGAAGCTGGAAAAAAATGTGAGGTCTCCTATGAGAAATGATGTGAGAGAAGAGCAAGAATTTTGGTAAATGCTTGAAAAAGTCTAATTCCATTGATGAAGTAGGCTTCTAATGCAGTTTTTCAGATATGTACGTAAGAAATAAGCATCACAGTTCCTGTCCTCAGGAAGCTTCATGTTAGTTGGGGATACTAAACAGAGACAGGTTCAAAAATACGTAAGGATGCTTCTGAAGCAATATGTGATCAATAGCAAATTCACTTTACAAATATGAACAAGCACTGAGAATGTGCAGCAAAAGATAGAGAAGCATCCCTGCAGCCCACCTCCTGCAAACCAGGTAGTTGGAGTAGGAGGAGAACCTGGATCACAGGCATTAAGGCTCTTTGGGGCCCAGAACTATATTTTATTCTCCTTTGAGAATGGTTTTAACTGACCTAGCTTCCTACCCTAATTCATTGGTTCTTTCGTTAGAAGCATTCTTAATATTCCTTCCTATCCAGTTGTTTCCATCTCCATGTTTGCCATAACTTGGTTCTTACTGTGTTTTAATTCTTTCAAGAATTTCAGTTTTGTCGATGTTGTGGACTAAATATTTGTGGCCCTCAAAATTTATATTTTGAAGCCCTAACCCCTGGTGTGTTGGTATTTGGAGATGGGGCCTTTGGGAAGTGAGTAGAGCTAGATGAGGCCCTGAGAGTGAGGCCCTCATGGTGGGATTAGTGACCTCTTAAGAAGAGACCCCGAAGAGCTTGTTTGTGCTCACATGTATTCTCTTTCTCTCCCTCTCTCTTCTCTCTACTCTCTCTTTCTCTTTCTCTCTGTGTCATGCAGGGACTCAGTAGTAATGATCTGCAAGCTGGGAGGAAGATCCTCATCAGAAATCCACCCTGCTAGACCTTGATCTCAGACTTCCACTTTCCTGAATTGTGAGAAATAAATTTCTGTTGTTTAAGTTCTCCAGTCTATCGGTATTTTGTTACGGCAGCCCGAGCTGATCAATATAGTAGACTTTCTCCATTGCCCTTTAAAAAATTTAGTTTTTAAGACATTTTAAGTACTGAAGCTATGGTAGAAAAATATCGAGAAAATCAAATGGTTAAAAAGTGTGCAAAATGTGTAATTAGTATGTCTTTAAATTTTGTAAAATTCCACCGTCAAGAGCAAAGGTATGCCTTAGTCTCTCCTTTTTCCTTTTACCTTATGTATCTTATTTTCTTCACCCCAGTTTTAGATTAATGGGTTGTTTGATTCTCTTAAAATAGAGATGAGGAAAAGTACTTTCCTGTATGCTGTCTGCTTGTTTTCATTATGATAAAACAGGAATGACCTGAGGAAACAATGGTTTTGCTATCTTTTTGTTTCCAAAACATTAATTAACATTATTTTTGAAAATTTGTCTTGGAAAGAACTTTTTGTGCATATCGAACTGCACTTATTTAACTAGTCGGTATCAAATCACGCTTTCTGGCAGATTTACTCCATCAGTTTCAGAAAACTGCCTTTTGTAATAAATCAGCTTGGCAGGCACATGAGGAAATCATGTTCTTAGAACGTGGCTCTTGTTCTGTTGCACTACCGAGGTTTTTCAACTGTCCTCGTGTGCATCTGGCAACAAACGCTATGAGCCTTTTTCAGAATAAAACCATGTCTGTCATGCTCCCCAGTGAGAAACTTTGAGTCCTCATCCAAGCGTGAGTACAGGAGCTGAAGGAGATAAAATTTACTTCCTAAGAGGCTGGTTGTGCCTACGGGCACCCCTGCAGTTCACCTGTCTTGGCATTTCAGTTTTTGGTTTCCAAAGCTAAAAGAACTTACACTGCTGTCTCTAATAACAGTAGTGTCTACCTGTTTTCCTAGCCTTGGATAAAATCATCTTGCAGCTAAATCTGGCATAAAGCTTCTTTCAAAGTCCTGGTGAAAAGAAAAGATATTTCCAGAAGGCAATGTAGAAGACAAGCTGATGGCCACTCTTCTAAGTAATTGAAGTGGAATCTTCGGATAAAAATATCGTATGGTGGTAGCATAGGTCAGTCATAGCACCTTAGCAACAGAAGAGATTCACCTTCACTGGACTATATTTAATGTGCAGCTTTGGACTTTCTGAGCCAAAGTGAGGACCTGAATTTGTTGTTAACACTACGTTTATGAACATTGTGCATTGCATCACTGTATAGCTCCAACCTCACGTAACAGAAGAAAATGTATTTAGGCATTTGGAACACTGAAGCCTTTGTATGGATTGGGGAGCTGATGTATTTCCTTTTCTCCGATAGAGTTAAGAGGTGACACGTATTCTGTTCACTTTGGTTTCTAGGATGCATAGTTAAGACTTGTATCAATGCTAACTTAAGGTGTAATATATTTGCTTTTCTCCTTTTAATTCTATTTTCTTACTTTTCCATATTGTTATTTTTATAGTGCTGCCTTTTCGCAATAACTCCCTTCAAATCCTTTTGTTTCATAGTGAGAAAGTTGAAACATATGATAAATTCTTTGCTTTTTAAAATTAACATTAGAAATGAGAACTGTATGAAGTTAAACTAATTTGTCTATCTCCTAAAACTTCAACTCCATAGGTCCCACTCATGAAAAAGAGGAATGAGCACCCGACTAAACTGGCAGTGTAGGAAGGGCCACTCCAATCCTCACAGAGAGAGTAGAGTAGACATTGCTAAATGCTGAAAAGTCTTGTTTGTAAGAGACAGAAAATGATTATGCCCTCCTTTCTCCTCTCCGTGGTATATGCCATCTCATAAAACCTAAAGACAGTCACAACTGTCAAATGACCTCAAACACAAGGGCTTGCGATGTCTATACTGAGCTTCGATGTACACCTTGACATTATTTCTACAGATTCATGAGTAGCGCATGAAAAATTCCGATTTGTTATTTTAACTGAACAATATCTTTAAGATAGATTAAAAACAGCTAGATTCAAATGCTCTTTTCAATATTGTTAGTATTTCAGTATATTTTATCTACTTAATTTCTTATAAAATAAAAATAACTTTAACTTCATACAGAAAAGAGAACTGGGCTAGGATGAATTTGTAAATATAGGCAGTTTTCCCTTTTTTCCTCAACCACTTCACCATGATTCACTTCATTCAGCACGTTTGGTCTAATAAAGACATTCTTTTATGACTTGTCATCTATATCCACTCACTTGACATTTTTCCCCGCAACATCCGATGTGTTAAAGGAAGAACATGTGAATAACCCATCAGAATTGTCTTTTTTGAAGACATTTCAAAACAGGGCTTTCCTGTATTGATATTATCATTAGAATTGAGATTTATGAAAAACCTAATATACAACAAAAGACCTGAGATTACATAGAGGACCTCAGTTTGATGTAACCCTATGCTTTTGTCTCTGCATGACATCTCTATTCTGTCTTCTCTTTATATCATCTTTGAAGCTTACTCTCTGGCACAATTCCTGACTCATAGCTGCATTTTGAGCACTTTTCAACAGCGGAGCTAGCTGCCAGGTGGTGAGATTTTTTTTAAATAGAAAGACAGACATCAGAGAGTTTATTTTCAGAACCCATCAACCAAGCCCTACTATGCATGACAATAAAATAGACATAAGAAAAAAATTTTCTTTGTAATTGTCACAAGCTTTGATGTTAGATACTTGGATTTCTTATAAACTATAGTTAGTGGGGCTCGAGGCCATATTTAATTCTATTTAGAAAAATTAATGTGCCATTTTTGGCTCCCAATTGTTAAATTTAGATATGTGCCACTAAATCTTGAGCCACATCTGAATTTAATTCGCTTAACTTTTTCTGGGTGGCAACTTGGGTGCATTCCCAGTGATACAGCAAACATAAGAAAAGAGCAAATGTGCGGAAATAAGGTTTGCATTCTCCTTGCTTTTTGAGCTTATTATAATTGAACAAGACTGAAGAGCTTGTAGAAAGATTCTTGCTTAAAAATATGGCTTCTTGTGACCTTCCTGAGAGAACAATTATACCATGCTATCTAGAAAGTTTAATTTCCACTGAGCAATCAATTTCAGGAGCGTGTAGAGTATTAAAAGAGAAACCAGACTACCCCCAAGCCAGTCGCACTTGGAAGGAGGAAACTGTAATGAGAAGCCATTAACAAATTAAGCAATGCATATCAAGAGTTGTTATACTATTGCTATGTTTTGGCAAAGTAATTCTGCTTCTAGGTATCTCTATAACAATTATATGCAAAATATACCATAGTAGAATTCTTAATATTTGACCAAAACTGGGAACGACTTCAATGTCCAAAGATACAAAATAATTACATGCATCATTTGGGGAACTCTCGTCCCCATTTTCTATGTAAGATTACTTATTTCCTGGATCCCATGTTGTTCTCTTTCTTGATTTTACTTGTTTGTTTTGCTGCATCAGATTTTCCTGTAGCTCCTTGAGAAAGAGTGCAGTGAACGGATGCAAATAAAGTGATGCTTTGGAATATATTGTGTCTAAAAGGGTTTTGGTCCATACTTAATAGTTTGGGTATCTAATTTAGTTTGAAAGACACTATTTTCCCTTTGAGTTGTGAAGGTATCATGCTATTCACTTCTAGCCTCCAGTGGTGCTGTTGAGAAGTCCTATGTCATGATTTTTTCATCCTTTGTATAAGACCTTATTCCAGTGTTCTGAAATTTCACAATAATGCGCCTTGGTGAAATTACTCTTTTCTTTATTGTGCTTTGCTTTTTGATAGGCCTTCAGATCTGGAGTTCCATGTCTTTCAGTTGCAAAGTGGTTTCTTGTATTGCTTCATAATATCTTTCCCTCCTGTCTTGAAGTGGACATTTTATCCTCTAGACAGATCATCTAATTTTCTTAACTTTTCTTTACAATTTTGCATCTCTTTTTATTTATCTTTTATCTTATGGGAAATTTCCTTGACTTTATTAGACATTCCTTTTATTTATTTTTTTATTCTTACTATCATAATTTTTGGATTTCTAGGAGCCCTTTCTTTCGTCAATACTGTCTTTTTATTATTCCATATATTTAATATTACGGTATATTCATTTTCCTTATATGTAAATTTCTCTTTCATATTTTTATCTATTTTTACAGCTCTTTTTTGTGCAAACTTCTTCTTTTTTTTTTTTTTTTGAGACAGAATCTCACTCTGTTGCCCAAGCTAGAGTGCCATGGTGTCAGCCTAGCTCACAGCAACCTCAAACTCCTGGGTTCAAGCAATCCTACTGCCTCAGCCTCCCAAGTAGCTGGGACTACAGGCATGTGCCACCATGCCTGGCTAATTTTTTCTATATATATTTTTAGCTGTCCAATTAATTTCTTTCTATTTTTAGTAGAGACGGGGTCTCGCTCTTGCTCAAGCTGGTCTCTAACTTCTGAGCTCAAACAATTGGCCCACCTCAGCCTCCCAGAGTGCTAGGATTACAGGCGTGAGCCACCACCCCCGGCCCTCACTGCGGTTTTGATTTGTATTTCCCTGATGATTAGAGATGTTGAACATTTTTTCATATGTTTGTTGGCCATTAGTATATCTTGTTTTGAAAAGTTGCTGTTCATGTCCTTTGCCCACTTTTTGATAGGGTTGTTTGATTTTTTCTTGCTGATTTTCCTGAGTTTTATATAGATTCTAGTTATCAGCCCTTTATTGGATGTGTAACGTGAATATTTTCTTCCATTCTGTAAGTTGTCTGTTTGCTCTCACGATAGTTTTCCTTGGGTGCACAGAAGTTTTTTAATTTGATCAGGTTCCATTTATTTATGATGACTCATTTCTGAGTTATTTTTGTACTTGATGTGAGTTATAGATCAAAGGTTTTTGTTTCTTTTTTATATTATTTTGTTTTGCATGTGGTTATTCAATTTGTCCATCACAATTTACTGAAAAGATTATCCTTCCTGAATAGAATTACCTTTGCAACTCTGTGGAAAATGAATATTTTTTTAAAAAATAGATTTGCAGTAAGATCCAGTCAACTAAATTTTGAAGATTCTAAACAGAGTTAAATATTCAAAGTAATCAATACAAAAGCTCAATTAGCATTCATAGAAAACATATATTATTTTTAATACTCCAAGTAATTTTAATTTCATCATAAAACATACCACCATTCTTTCACAGGGTACAAAGATTTTGAGCATAAATTCACTACTATCGGATGGATCAATATATATATAATCACAAGGGCTATTACTTATTGAATAATTGTTGTAGACAAAGATGTTTGCTAGGTTGTTTACATACACTATGTCTTATTTATTTCTCGCAGTCACCCTGAGAAGTAGCTACCATTATTACCAAACATGGATTAATTTCAGACATACTCATGAACAACTGGCAACAAATCCATCACCATCTTTAAAGTCAATGACCTTACCTGACATCATGCTTATATAAATGAGAACATTGTGATGGGAAAATATTCAACACTTGAATTTTAAAGGAAACACTGGCTTTAGTCATTTCTTTTGAAATCATGCATGTATTTATTCTTAAAATGGCTTTTAATCATGCATTTTCAAAGATCAAACACTCTCGAATAAGCCAAAATAGCCAAACACACATTTCCCAGGAAACACTCAAATATTGATTGAAAAGTGTAAAGTAACTTGTGAAAAATTAAGAGTATGACTCAGTGCTTCACAGAGAAATGTTAATGAGAGTATCTTTTCATCCATAACTCTGGCAGTAACATAAATCCTCATTAAAACCCAAGTTGCATATGCTGTCTTATCGAATGATGATTAACTGTCTGAAATACCTTTGAAGTTTCAGTTGTTAAGAATATGATTGCCTATTTAATTTACTTTAATGCCTGTAAAATAAAGTGGTGATTCTCTGAACTCTAAACTGATCTTAAGATAACACAGCTCTACTAAAATATTAGCATTATATCTGTAACTTGATATCTCCTACCTGCTCATTTGTGTTAAAATTAGAATAAATCAGAAGTCTACATCTTGTAGTAGCAGACTAAGTGATTCAAACCAACCCCCTTATTGAGGACAGATTAGAATTTGTGTGATTAAAAAAAAGGCTCATAAAAGCATTTCAGTGCTGAGATGATACCGAAAGAGTACACCACCAAAAATTGATGAGAAAGTTGCAATCCAGCTAGGTAGACTAGTAGCACACTCACACACAAAGCAGCTTTTGCCCCAGGGCATGTTTACAATCAGGAAGAAACTGCTGCAGTTTTTGCAGTGTCATGGTACCCAGGGGTAATTGTCAGATCCCAGTCTCTGTGGAAGGTGTGCAGTCTGATAAGCCAGCCTCTAACATTTTCCTACCCCCGTGGCTTTCACTCTCAGAGCAAGCATAAAATTAAAGTCAGTTCAGTCTTGCAGGCACTAGCAGTCCACCTTCTAAATATCTGAGCAACTCAGGGAAGAGCACAGCAGACAGAAGGTTGTAAGAACCTGGAATTTGGTATTCCTAGATGGTCTGCCCTGGAGGAAGATGCCATTAATTCAGTTCCAAATTCAATGACCAGTTCACAAATATGACCAACCACATGAAGAAGGAAAAAACAAGTCACCAGTAAGTACCAATAGAAAGAGATTCCAAAAGAATTAGTAGAAGGACTGGTCAGCGATGAAACCCAATTTTTTCTGAAGAATGTTCAAAGAACTAAATACAAAAAAGATAAAAAATGGCAGCAGGGAGTGAGAAATTGTTAAAAATGAAAAAAAAATAAATAAAACAAGTAGAACTTCTAGATCAGAGGAATAAAATAAAAAATTTAAGAACTAATGGGTCAACTCAAGGCCAGATTAAATAAAGCTGAAGAGAAAATGAGTGAATTTGAGGAGAGATAAGAATGGATCAGGGAAAGATAAAAAAGGTGGGGAATATGAAAAATAGAAATAGAACATAGAAAAAGAGAGTTTGAAATTTAAAAAAATGAGAATGTCTAAAATATGTATTATTAGAATACTTAGTACATGAAAATATTAGATAATGAAACCAAAAACCAAGAAAGAGAAACACACATATGGGTAACTGAAGTAAGAGAAACACAAAATACAGATTTTAAAATAACCAGGAAGAATACATTACAGAAAATATAAAATTGAGGACTTCAAAAATATGTATACTACAAAGGAAACAAAAATTAATTCTAGAAATATAATAAAAATACATAACAAAATTAAGAATTTGATACATTGGTTTAATGACACACTAGATACAGTAGAAAAGAGAATTAGTAAAATAGAAAATAGATCTGGAGAAAAACTAATACAGAATAAATCTCAAAAATAAAATTAAATGAATTTAAAAAATTAAAAAGGGACCAGAGGAAAAAAGTCTACTTTCTACTTTATGTGCAAGTTTTCAGAACTGAAGAAAGAAACCATTGCAAAGTTGCAGATTAAGGAATTCGAATCATACAAAATAATACCAAACCTAATAGCATCACAGTAAAACTGAAGAGACCTGAAGACAAACAATCTTAAAAATATCTATGGGATACAAACTATCTATAGAAAATATATAATTTTAAAAGAGGTAACACTTAAACTGACAGCTAAATTCTGTATAGCAACAATGGAACTCAGAGAATAGGAGAATGATTTCTTTGATGGCTGAAAGAAAACAATTGCAAATTAAATTTCAGTGGTAATATTCCTTAAGAGGAAGATCTCATAACAACATTTTAAGGCAAGCTGAGGGTTTTCAACAGCTCACTAGATGTGAAAATATATTTGAAATCACAATTAGACAATCACAGATAAAGTAGAAAGTATAAGAAATGATGAATAACAAATAAAGTGGTATAATTATGAGAGTAAATTAATATTGATGTAATAAAATGAATGATCATATTTCCAAGAAAGATTCCTAAAAAACACAAAATATCCAATGGCAATGATAGCATGAAGTTAGATGCATGAACATGGAGTATTGTCAGAGAAGTGGGAAAATTTGTTAAGTAAAACTAGTGATTATATTAATGATCCCTGTTGTGATTTCCAGAGTTTTTCACTAAAAGAAAGCAAAGTATTTTAGTAGGTAATATAGTGGAGAAAGACAGGGGAGCAACGAAATGGAACAAATTTTTTAAAAAGCAATTCATAGAAAAGCAAGATATAGAAGTGGGATAGTAAAAGCACAAATTTAGGATAGAAGCTTTACACACAAATATATCAATAATTAAAAGTAAATATAAGTGGACCTGCAGTTAAAAACTAAGGCTTATCAGACCAAATAGATGCTACACACAAAAGACGTAACGAAAACTTGAATCAGCCAAAAGTCCTCAAGTGAAAATAATAAAGGATGAATAATTAAATTACTAACAAAAATATGGCAATATTAATACCAAAATAAAAGACAATAAGGCACAAAGCATCACAAAACATATAGAAGATCCTATTATAACCATAAGAATGTCAACTTGCTACAGAGTTAAATTCTGGATTTTATTGATTAAATTAGTAAACAAATAAAAGGCACAAATCTGAAGTTTGAAAAAATATAAGGAAAAATTGTTTTTAAAAGTCCCTAACTATCTTGGGAAAATTTATTGGATGTATTTTAGTCACTGAAAGATTGCAGATAAACCATCTATAAAATCACAGGGTACGAAAATAATACAACCCAACGGCTTGAATTATTAGGCACATAAAGCACATTGTGTCCACCCACTGCAAATAAGCACTTTCTTGAATTACACAAAGGACACCGACAAGAAATGAACAAAATATAGAAAATATAGATAACTACAAAACACATCTATTTGGAAACTAAAGAAGGATTTGTGAAAAACTTCATGAGCAAAAGAAAAACTTTTAATAGAAATTTAAAAATAGTTCTTTCAACAACAACAAAATTATCACTTAGTTTGCAAAATGCAGGTAAATCAGTGCTTGAGAAAACTTTACGGGTATATATAATGAAATAGAAAATGAAGATATTGGAAAATTAATAAAATATGCTTTTATTTCAAGATAATAGTCAAACAAGATTAATCTGAAGTAAATGATAAAGAGCAGTAATTAATGAAAAATTAAAACAACATATAATAGAATGAAAAAGAAAACCAAAAGTTAGTCCACTGAGAAATATAAGCAAAGAGATAATCTATGATGAGTTTTAATGATTAAAAAAGTAACAAAGCATAGATATTCTGGGAATTGAAAAACACCACAGACTTGCAGACATAAAAAGGACAAAAAGATATTTATAAACTTCTCTAATTTGATAAATTTGAATATTTAAAAGCAATAGAGAGATTTAAAAAATATGGCATATGAAAGTAACTAAAAATACATAGAAAATCTAAATGATCCTCCAATTATTTAAGATGATAGATGTCAAAATTCATGCCACAAAGAAAACTCTATGCACAAATGGCTGCACTTATTAGTTCAGAAGGACATTAAAAAAGAAATAGTCCCAATCTTCAATTCTTCAAGTCCGTACTAAAAAAATCCTTAAATTTGATTGTATAATAGTATAACTTTCACCCCAAATCCAACAAAGAATAGGATTAAGAAAATGGTCACCTATGGACCATATGTAGCAATATATGAAATGCCTAAAGATACATTATTACCAGGTTGGATTTACCCCAACATAAAAAGTTGAGTTATTATTAGAATATGTAAACATATTCTACATTCTAATACATATTCATGTATATGTGTGTGTATAATTAACATATAAAAAACAAAGTCAACACAGTAATGAAAAAAATGATCAACTCACTACATTAAGAATGATAACAAAATGCAACGTCCATTCACAGCTTTAAAAATATTTTACAATTAAAAAGAATAGGAGTGAATTTCTCTAATCTGATAAAAATTCTTAACTAAAAGCCTATAGTAGACATCATTTCAATTGGCTAAAATGCTGGAAACACTGTCTTTATTCTTTGTTATTTTATGTTTTTAAATTTCAGAATATGATGGGAGTAAAAAGGTTTGGGTCACATCAATTGCTTTTGTACAGTTTGAGCCAAAGTTATAAGCGTGTCCATTCACACAGATAGTGTGCATAATTCCTGATAGGTGTGAATTTACCCATCCCCTCCCGCTCCACCTACTTGACTTCTGTTGAGTTTTACTTCCATATGTGCACACAAGCATTGATCAATTAGATCCAATTTAATAGTGAGTACATGTGGTGTTTGTTTTTCCATTCTTCTGATACTTCACTTAGAAGAATGGTCTCCAGCTCCATCCAGGTTGTTACAAAAGGTAGTAGTTCAAGATTCTTTTTTCCTGGCTGAAGCACAGGATTATCCATGGTAGACATTTACCACACTTTATTAATCCACTCACATATTGATGGGCAATTAGGTTGATTCCACATCTTTGTGATTGTGCGTTGTGATGCTATAAACATTTGAGTGCAAGTGCCTTTTTTATAAAATGTCTTTTTTTCTTTTGGGTAAATACCCAGTAGTGGGATTGCTGGATCAAATGGTAGTTTTACTTTTAGTTCTCTGCAGTATCTCCATACCACTTTCCATACAGGTTGTACCAGTTTGCAGTCCCACCAGCAGTGTAGGAGTGTTCCCTTGTCTCCACATCTGTGCCAGCATCTGTTGTTTTGGAAATTTTTGATAAAAGCCATTCTCACTGGAGTTAAGTGATATCTCATTGTGGTTTTGATTTGCATTTCCCTGATGATTAGAGATGTTGAGCATTTTTTCATATGTTTATTGGCCATTAGTCTCACCTCTTTTGAAAAGCTTCTCTTCATGTCTTTTGCCCAGTTTTTAATGGAGTTGTTTGATTTTTTTTTTGCTGATTTGCATGAGTTCTTGTAGGTTCTGGTTATCAGCCCTTTTTTGGATGTATAACATACAAATATTTTCTCCCATTCTGTAAGTTGTCTATTTGCTCTATTGATTGTTTTCTTGGCTGTCCAAAAGCTTTTTAATTTGACCAGGTCCTATTTATTTATTTTTGTTGTTGCTGTGATTGCTTTTGGGGTCTTCCTCATAAATTCTTGCCGAGGCCAGTATCTATAAGAGTTTTCTAACATTGTTTTTCTAGAATTCTTATAGTTTCATGCCTTAGGTTTAAGGCCATTATCCATAATAAATGAATTTTTGTGGGTGGTGAGAGGTGCAGATTCTGTTTTGGTCTTCTATATGTAGCTGTCAAATTTTCCCAGCACTATTTATTGAATAGGGGTTCTTTTCCCCAGTGTAGGTTTTTGTTTGCTTTGTCGAAGATCAGGTGGCAATATGAGGATAGTTTTATGTCTGAGTTCTCTGTTCTGATCCATTGGTCTATGTTTCTGTTCTTGTGCTAGTAACCACACTGTTTTGGTTACTATATCCCTGTAGGAAAGCTTGAAGTCTGGTAAAGCAATGCCTCGCAATTGTTTTCTTTTTGCTTAAGGTTGCTTTGGCTATACAGGGTCTTTTCTGGTTCTTTATGAAGCACAGGATTATTTTTTATATACCCGCCAAAAAAAAAATGACATTGGTATTTTAACACGTATTGTGTTGAATCTGTAAATCACTTTGTGTAGTATAAACATTTTAGCAATGTTGATTCTGTCGATCCATGAGCATTGTATGTTTTTCCATTTGTTTACATCCTCTGCAATTTCCTTCCTCAGTGTTTTGTAGTTCTCCCTGCAGAGGTCTTTC